>VMDR010019532.1:0-18286 GCA_007922815.1 Macrotus californicus | reverse complement strand
AAGTTTGCTTTAAAAGAGTGCTAATAGCAAAATTACAGATAATTGGTGGTTATAGGGAGTTAACTTGCTTTTAACTTTATTTTAATATGTCACTTTATTATGAACTAGAATGCATATTAAAAATGCCAATATGCTTCTAAAATTGATTTTCATTGTTTTTTTGTAGGCAGCCTTTTGAGTTTAGTCCTTCATTGTATAACTGTAACTCCTATTTAGACTCTATAGAAAGTTAGAGAAAAAAATAAGGCAGAAATTGAGCCACTAGAGTTTTAAGTAAAATTCCATTTCAGGGAAATCTGAGACACTTTCATTTTTTCCTCTTGTGCTAGTAATCAGTACAGAAAATGACAAGAAAAATGCTTTTCAGAGTTATCAAGAAATTAAACATGTTCTCAGGCATTTTTCTTCTTTGTTTTCCATTGATGCTCAAAATATCTAATTATACATGTGACACCATGATAATAAAACTTGATAAGATTTAACTAAAATGTTTGTAAAGGTAGTCACTCGTAACTTGATATGCTTTTCTAACACCCCCGAATGAATTTAAGCCCTATTTGGCACTATCCTTCAGATGTAGCTCCAAGTATTTACTAATTTTTATTCTGGCATCCCTACCTCTGATTAAGAATCATAGTGTGGAAGTCACAAATGACCACTGTCTGCAATAGTCAGCCAGGCTGTGTAAATGAGGGAAGTGTCTCTTGTGCTATATCAGCACATGATAAATAGCCCCACAACAGGTGATGTCAAAAAATGAGTGGCGAAGACTTTGGCAAATGAGACAGATCCTGTCCTTTCCTAATGGGGCAGCTGCTACTTGGATTCAGCGGATGGGGTCCACGTGAGAATGGTGGCCTAGTAATGCCAGACCTATGAAGATAGAAATCTCACTTTCCTGGAAGTGAGATTTCTCAATGTTGGTAACTAATTTATTTGGGCTAGGAAACCTTGTTGAGAATGTTTGAAGGGAAAGTCCAACTAGAGTTTTATGTTCGATTATACAACTCATAACTATGTGAGAGCAGGAGGGAAGTGGGGAAGTTTGCAGGCAGGAAAGTATTTAAGGACTGAGTGGCCAGATAAATGATAATGGTGGCCAGTATTGGAGCAGTGCAGAGAGTCCTGGAGCAAAGGTAAAGAGATGGGCTAGAGTCCTTCAGGAGGTAGAATAGGCAGGCCCTCAAAGCCAATTGTGTAGGGATAAGAGCCTCAGAAGAATTGAAGTTTCACTTTTCTCTGGGGTCTCAGGGAGAAAAATACACACACAAATACACACAACCTCTCAAAACAAAACAAAACAAAACAAAAACCTACTGGGGCTCAGGTGGAGTGTGCATATTTTTTATCAGTAATCTGAAATCCAATTATCTGTCTTCTGCAAGTGCAGACACCACTCAAGCACACACAATAATTATACCTTGTACGGGCTCAGCTTTGATTTTTCAATCAGAGGATGCAGTGATACCATGGCCGCATTTGCTTCAAAGGTCATGGCTTCAGTGTTTCAGATGCTAGAAAGCAAAGATGAAAATAGCAGCAGAATGATTTCATACAACAGATGGGGGAAAAGCAAATGGAGGTCAGTCTGCAGGCACTGATGGGAGAGAAGCATGAGAGGCAAAGTCAGGAACTAAAATCTCTCATGTAGACTGGGATGCTAGTAAAACAGGAAAAGGGGATGCAGCTGAGAATCTCTCCATTCTGAGTTAGCTGCACACTGAACATTGGACCACTGATGGCCCTTTGTTGAGTTCCCTGTGGAGTAAGTATTCTGTTTATTGTATGAAGACAAGTTTAAATTATCTTTGAAATCCTAGAGGTATCTATCATCTCTATTCGGAGACAAAAATAAGAACTGGTGGGGGCACATGTTGGGACAGAGAATAAAAAGGAACAGTCATGTCAATTCAACCACGTTTATGGGTGCTATTGGGTAGAAGACAAGGACCTGCTGATCTGACATTGATTAAGATATAGTCTAAGCTCTCAAGGGAGATAAACATTTAAATAACATCAAATAATAGCAGTAGTATAGACCGAATATTGTATTAACTACTTTAGAGAGATTGAGCTTTGGTGTCTAAAGTATAGATATTCAAGTGGCAGTGTTTTGTTTTGGGGAAGAAGGGCTTGATTTTCAAAAGAGATGTCATGCCTCAAAACAGTTGCTCAAGATATAGCCTGGGTTCCAATTCTAGCAAAGGGTAGAGATGACTGACATTTGCCAAAGAGACAATGTAAGGCAAAACCAATGGTGAGCTAAGAGTAGAGCCTAGCTGAAGATTCTAGAAGGGATTTACTGGATCCACACAGGATAGGCAATACCTTCGTCATTCTTGATTTGTACATTGATGTCAGTTAAGCTCTTGGGGTCATAGATATTTGAAAGAGGAGAAGGCCAATGTAGGTTTGGCAATGATAAGTTAGTTATGACATTGAGGTCAAGAGAGGTCCAAACATTGCTCTGCAATTAAAATGTGGGGTGACCCGGGAAGCAATTTGAAGTTCAATGTGAATATATAGATTGCACTGAATCCCCTCCCCTCTGCCATCTGGCTCCCCAGGCTTAAATTTTGTCCCAGCACCTCCACTGAGCTTTAGCTCATCAGGCAAACTGGTTGCTAATTCTTCCACTTCTGAGGTCCTAGAGCACTTACGTCTGTTCCTTTCTTGACACTTACAGTTTAGTGATCTTGCCTTATCAGTTCATGTATATATGCTTGATGACTAGGATAACAGTTATAAAACTGGAACACTTTGGGGTATGACACGGGAAGAGAGTGCTATCGGTGCTATCAATAGTCACTGAGGTACGAGAGGCACCATTAAGGACTGTCCTGGGCAACCAGGCTGTGTGTTCACTGGACATGCTTCCCAACTGGGCCACATGATTCTTTCATCTCCTTCAGGTCTTGCACAGAGTAGCATTAATTGACTATACGACATGCCCATAGAAAGGACTATGGAGATTGCGAGGTAACTCCAAACCTCGTTTTATAGAGGAGGCAGCTGAGGTCCAGAGAGGTAATACGACTTGCCAATGGCCACACAGCTGCTTCTACCTTGCAGGTCTGTGCTTTTCATGACTCATCTCGTTTCCTTACTGAGACCTGATATCTTTTTTCAGGTATTGCCATGAACTCATTGACTGGTTGATTAATTATGTTGTCTTGCCTCTGGGCCTAGATTTCATGTCACCTTTTTCTACCTTTTCTGACCCTGATTCACAGTGACTGATACTGTGTTGAGCAGTTTAAATGCTGAGCAAATGTTCATTGAATTAACAGGTGATGATTGAAAAATGAACTCTTATCAATGAAAAGGGACTTGGAAATAATATAGACAGGTGCTCTCATAAATAAGGAGAATGAAACTCAGCGTTACAGGGTTTGTTCTAAGGTCAGCAGCTAGTTAGCGATACTCAAACTAAAACACAATTCTCCTAAGTCTTTTAATATCAGACCAATACTTTTCCAACTATGTCCCGCTGCTTAGGAAGTGACAGTGTAATATTATTGACCTAAATGTAAGGTGACATCATCATGATTTATATTTTTTCTTGCAGTTTTCCAATTCCTCTCACATTATAAGACCTTCCACTACAACCTATGAAGCTGGCTCAGCAACTGAACCCTTTTTCGTATTAGGCAATCAAAACTCAGAGTTTAAGAGACTTGGTTCAGTTCCCTCCAATACAGAAAACACAGAGAAACCTGTTCAATCTTAATACTGACCTTAAAATAAAGGATTTTTTTGGTTGCTATTTTTATTATAATTCAGCAAAGCTCTATTAGCAAAGATGTTCTTCAAGGAAAGGCTTGGAAATGTATTTTAAACAGCTTTCCCCAAGTAACTTTTCACCCAAGTAACACTGTCCTGATTTCCTTTGGCTCTTGTGGGAAATTCTTACAGCAGGAAAATGGTGGTTCTTCTTTATTTTAGCTAGAAAGGTGAAGAATTTTGGAATCACGTACTGAGTGGGCTAAGGCGATAGTATGTGATAAAGCTTCCAGAATTCTAAATAAAGACATAAACAGAAAACTGCAGAAAAAGGAAATCTTAGAAATTGGCTGCATACCGAATGAGGCTGCATGCTTCCCGTGTGATGCTGAATTACTGATGTGATAGCTCAGGGAAGCATCCGGAGCGAAGTCCCCACAGGGGAACTTGGTATTTCTGCCAGCTTTGCCCTCTTTCAAACTAGGGAGCGTTTAGGTGTATGTTTACTGTACTAGAAAACATTGACCTAAATCAGCACAATTAACAAAGTTTCCTGGGTGGTTTTGTTGCTTTGCTCTGCTGAAGTTCAATTGAAACTATCCCTGATTAAATTAAACGTGCATGTGAGAAGAGGCAAACATTTTTCGGTTCTTCCAGAATCCTCGCTAAATGGTGGCTGAACAGCTCTTCTCTTGGTGTTCATTGGGATTGTGAGTTGCCGAATGGAAGACAAGGACTATGCTTTATCATAAGGGTGAGGCTTATACTGACCAAAGCAGTGAGTTATGGTTTGGAACACTCCTGGCACTGACGCTGGGCTTCCTTAGCCAGATGGAGGGCTTCCCTGCAGGGTATGAAAACAGACAGGATTACTCCAAGGCCTGGCATCTTAACTGCTATTCTATACTTCCTTTTCTCTATGACATTGAAATAAGTAATGCATGGAACATTTAAGACAGTGTTTAGCCCATGGCAAGTGCAGAACAGCGGTTAGCTGGGATTAATCTGCTGTTGTCAATATGGTCCTGGTGTTGAAAGAACATCTCTAGCTTTGACAGGGAGGGCCCCCCTGTGTCTCATGGTTCTTAACTGTCACACCGATCACACCTCAATTGTTGGTTAACTTTGTTCTCATCTCCACCAGCCTTTAAGAACTGTAAGAGTGAAAATTATGCCCAGCACACATTCTAGGTGCTGAGTACATATTTGTTAACTAAAGAAAATATATTTAACTAGATTCATTTATTTTCCTAGTAGTACTTTTCAACCTGACCTTGGGAAAGGCACTAGTTGACTACATAAAAATTTCTGTTGCATCTCTAAAACAAAATATTTCTTAAAGCAGGGCTCTCATTTTAAAAGAGAAGACAAGCAAGGCCATCTTCTAGGCTGCACGGTGTCATCAGGGAAGACAAAACCACCCAAATGCACTGTTTGTTGCAATGCAGGGGTCTGTTTGTTGCAATGCAGTAGGAACTTAGAAGGTCCAGGTTCTCATTGAATTTTCCAAAGGTTTTTATTATGCAGTTGTCTATTTAACACTCACACACACACACACACACACACACACACACACACATACACATACACACTGCGTCTTGTATATTCATTGAACTGTAGCGTTTTTTTTTAACATCTAGACTCTTTATACTAAGAGTGCCATAGGTAACATGTAGACATTAAATGGTTGACTCAAAATCAGAACGATTTTTTATTAAGATGAGAATTGTGGTATCTCAAACTCTTGTCAGTGTTTCCCTTCCCGTTCACTCATGCGTTTATCTGGCAATTAAAAAAAATAAATAAACCTTTGGAGGTTTAAGTTGACCATTTCTTACTTCAACCTGCCTGGGATAGCCCTTTTACAGTGTGGTTGGAGATATTCTACAATGTGGCCTGTTTCCCAGAAATCAGCGCCCTTCAGTCCAGGGGTCTGGAAGGTGCCTTCTCACTTTGGGGTGAAGGAATGTGCTCTGGAATCTCGGACACCTGTGTTTGAATTCTGAGCATGACTTTGGGAGCCTTTCTGACCTTCCCATCTGTGTGATTGTAACTTGAATGACTTCTGTAACAACATTCCCCACCTTGGCTTCAGTGCACTTGTTTTCTTCCCACCCTGCACCTACTGTGGTGGCTCCTACTTCCTCTGCTGGAAGGCTCAGAAGTTAAAAAGATCAGTGTATCTCATACTTAATTCTGCCTTCTTCTTTTTTTAATCCCTAAACTGAGGTATCATCACTCTTCCCTTCACCAAACTTTCAGTGTGTGTGTAATTGGGTCATATGTTAGTCTGCCCTATAAGACTACAAGCTTTACAAAACTCTAAGCTTCATAATGATGGGGGACTTTTATCTGCTTTGTTCATAAGTGTGTAAAAATCAGTTGTGAATCTTGCACACATGTTGAGTGCACAGTTAATGAAAGAATATGTAATGTTTGGGCTAAAATTTATGAGAGCCAGAGAATGCCTGACTTTGGAGTCTATGAGCTGAGAAGAATGGGACCACCCCCCTGTTTCAAAATTATTTTATCTGGATCAAACTTAAATGAACAATATTATTTTAAAAGTTTAGCCCTGGCTGCTGTGGCTCAGTGGATTGAGCACTGGCCCATGAACTGAAAGATTGCCAGTTCGATTCCCAGTCAGGGCACATGCCTGGGTTGCGGGCCACGTCCCCAGTTATCAGTGTATCTCTAGCCCTTCAACGTTTCTCTTCTTCTTTCTCCCTCCCTCACTCTCTCTCTAAAAATAAATACATAAAATATTTTTTAAAAGTTTAAAATGGAACATAACATTGAAATTAAACAAACCCTATGACAAGGCCCAGATTGGTAACCAATTAAAAATCTTCCCAGCAGTGTCCTCTGAGTTGCTAGGGCAAGAGGACCCTGCCTGAGACTTTGGAGTTTGTTATGGCTGGTTACAGAGATACAGTTCTGTGGGTCCTAAAGAGCTGCACTGGATAGTGTAAAATTATAAGGATTACTAAAACACCTTTAAAATAAATTTTCAAATTCAGGTTTAAAGATACGTGAGGTTTATAGGTTTCGTTGTTTATATAAAAAAATTACTCTATTTTAGTGACTCTGTCTTAAATTTCCTATTTTTTTGCTCTTTGAAATGTCATGTAGGTATACTGGATTAGGATTCAAATACATAGGTTCTAGACACACTTCTGTCACCAATGGATTTTGTCATTGTAGTTAATTAAGATGCATACCCTCTCTGAACCTACATTTAATTTATTAGTGAGCACAGAAACTTGTATTATCATAACTTCTTTCTTCCAAAACACAGATATGCAAGCATATGTACCCATTATCATAAATGGGATAATATTTGATTGATTCATTTCTTTGGGAATATTGAATTTGCTTATACCTAAAGATTGTATGAGAGTACTATCTACCTTCTTGGCATTTTTTCACATCTAATATTCTTTTCCTATACTCTTAAAATAATTTATTTATGATCTAAATTAAATATAAATTTAATTGGTGATACTGATTAATTTGTCTCTGACAACAAAATAAAACATGGTGATCAATGTTTCTGATTGATTTTTTCTGCTGGGATGATACTGATTTTTATTGCTGATCAGCCTGTATGAGGGACAATTTCAAAAACTGTTCTGTTTTGATGTGAGTTTCTCCTCTGGCATCCAAGTCGATTTATGGGTAGAATTTGAAGACACACTCTTCAAAATAACAGAAAGAGGCATAGTTAGGTTAATGAAAAAAACAGCAGGAAGTAGGTGCTAACAATACAGTTCTCCTTAATGTTCTCTCTTTACAATCCCGCTTTCAGATGCACATAATCGGTATCACCTTAAGCATTCTCCCGTTCTTTCACACAGCCAAGAGATGAGGGCAGATTAGAATGCACAGTGCACTCCCACAATTGTACAACAGAATTATCCTGTTCCACTTCATAAAATATTCCATGCATTGAGACAGGCAGATAGGCTGAGCTAGTCTTTGTTTCTCTCAAGAGGGGTGATTCCCACAGATGGTAAAAACCCAACGAAGGTTTGGCATGTGCCAACTGATATTTTGATTACCATATTTTTTATAGGAAGGTAGACATGCTTCACAAAGTAAACCTTTTTCTCTTGTGATATTGTCTCCTTATGGCTTTCTCATTTTTAGAACACATATATCTTCTTATCATTGAAATTTGCTGCCAGAGCGAAAAAGTTTTCCCTGCCACAACCTCATCCCATGTTCTGGATGACACTACTGTTAGAAAGAATCTCAGAATTGAGTCCCGTAAGGGTGTTCAGGTGGTGGGTACCTTTTGAGATCCAATGCATGACATTTACCTTCAATGATTTTCAGGAACCTCAGTTGATGGACTCAAGTTCTATTGGATACTTCAGAGCAAGTTTAAGAGTTTTTGTGTGTGGTTTTTTTTTGTTTTTTTTTTTGCTCTCTGTGTGGTTTTTTTTTTTTTTTTTTTTTTTTTTTTTTTTTTTTTTTTTTTTTTTTTTTTTTTTTTTTTTTTTTTTTTTTTTTTTTTTTTTTTTTTAATAATAAATGATAATGGAGACTATGATAGACTCTGCTTGTGGAGTACTCTCTGTCCTTACAAATTTCAGTGAAAAAGGAGTTTTAATACATTCATTTTATGAAAGAGAAATCTGGAATAACTAGCTGGAGCTCACAGCTGGTAAGTGGGGGAGCCAGACTGAGAACCCCTCACTGATTACCTGCCCATATGTTTCTGGGCCTTGCGCTGCTACCAGTTATTTCCGGTTCCAATACCATCCCATCAAGTCTTCTGAACACCCACGCATGTGAATCCTTGTACTGGAGGCAGGTGGTGCCACAGGCTTTCATGCAATGCATGCTTCTTTTTTCAGGAAGCACAGAGAATTAACCCAGTGAGTGGAATTTGAGAGCCTACTGAAATACCTGGCTCCTGGGACAGTTCAATTTTTTTAATTATCTGGAGCGTGACTTCCCACAACTTTAAACCTTCAGGGTGGTGCCAACTTCAGAAGTGAAACATAAAGAGAAAGCTCTTGTGTGGTGGGTGGTTGTGATTCAAATAAAACAATCAAGACGAGCTCAGGGTCTGAACCTACCACCCCGCAGGCTGCCTTGGTCCTACCGCAGTTCAGACAGGGAAGGCGGGCTTTTATCTCCAGTGAAGGGATAATGAGCAATTTAAAATAAAATAAAAACTGAGTGAAGAAAGACAAAGGGAAGAAAAATATCAAGAGAGAAAAAGTAGAGAGCAGCATGATAAATGGCAGAGAAAGTAAGTGGATGGTGGCTGTGTCAGAAAAGATAAGAGGTGGAGAACTTTGTGTAAGGAGTGACAATTGGGTGTCAAGTGACAGCTATTCTAAGAGCAGAAAAGAAACCAAAAACTAAAAGAAAAAAAAAGTTATTTCTGTGTTTAAGAGAAGAATTAAGGTGCAAAGGACAATTTAATTTTTAGAGATGATATTCTTAATTCTTTTTATTGTATTTACTCACCACATATGATATTTCATTTAATCCTCACAATGGTGTGTGCCATAGGTTAAGTGTATGCTTCAGTCTCTGCTGTAGAAATGTGGAAACCTAGTGTCTGTGAGGCTAAGGGACTGACCTGCTTTCTTGAACAGGTGCTGGAGCTGAGACAAAACAATGTGTATTCTGGCCCTGTCTAGTTCACGTGCATGATGGACTGCTGGGCATCACTGTATAATGTTAAAAGGATATAAACCATGGAATGGCTTTGCCAGATATGGTTGGGGTCATTTAGTTACCAGTCTGCTCTTCTTAATTTACAATAGCACAGGGGATAAAGGTATGCAGAATACAGAACCAATTATATTTCACCTGTTTGTACATTACTAACCTGAGCTAGTCAGGGTGCATTTAGTATAGAAGAGAGGTCAAACATGTCACAGGTGATACTTCTGATCATACAACTTAGATGGTCATGGAGGGTGATAAGCCAAAAACTCAAGTCCAGTGGTGTCTGCAGTAGAAGCAGGAACCAAACCAAGCCCACCCACAGCATGTACCAATAGAGTGTGAACTACAGTGGTCACCTGTTGTTCGCATTTGCCCAGGATCTCTTTCCCTCTTCATCTTTTCAGTTCTGAATACATGTGGCAGAACACACCCATTATCCCTCCTCTACCTTCAAGCAACAGCAATTGGTATATGCCCCTCGCTGGGCCAATTACTGCCTTGCTTAGTCACTCTCTGCCAGCGTATGTGGAAAAGGCTGGTGCTGTCCACAGGTGCTGATCAGGGGGATGTGGGCTTGGGGTGGCTGCTGCCTTAGAATGAGCCTGGCAGAAAACTCAAACAGTCAGAGCTCCTAGCCCCTCTCATCGAGCCTTCCCAGGCCCCTCTCATCAAGCCCCTGGAAGATAGACTCGGTTGCATCTTGAACTTCCCACTTGAGGTAACATAAATACTCGGGTTAGAATGTGGTAATATTTGGTCGCTTTGAAAATCGGAGTTATATACAAATACAGGTAGATGGTACATGGTGACAATAGACAACACTTTGTAATGCATACTGTACTGTGAGGCATTCTTCTAAGAGCTTCCGTGCACTAATCATTTAATCCTCACAGCATCCTATGAAGTATATGTCATTGCTTTTTCTATGGTAGAGATAAATAAACTAAGGAGAGAGAGGTTAGATCACTCGCTTTTAGATCACAGAGATAGGAAGAGGCAGATCTGGGATTTGAACCCAGGCAGTCTAGCTGTACTCTTCAACTCCATTTTCTGGACCTCAGGCTCTCTTTTTGGTGTGTGTGTGTGTGTGTGTGTGTGTGTGTGTGTGTTTATGTTTATATACATATATGTATTTTATCTTTATGTATACACTTTATCTCTCACTAATGAGAAAATTCTCAGTAAGAATGGAACTCATGTTACAAGCTAGGAGATTAATGTTGATTATGTGCACAGAAATGAGTATTTTAAATTTTATCCAAGTATCACGGATAAGGATAGAAATGGCTGCTAGAACTGCAAAAGAAACTATAGATCTATGAGTGTCTTTAAAAGGGTATAAATAGGAACATTAAAATGAATGAGTATAATTTCAAAGCATCCATATTTATTCTCAGAAAGAGCAGGCATTTACCTGTCAAATGTTTTTCAGAAGTAAAAAGCACAAAAAAGAAAAGAAAACAAAACAACCCCCCCACCCCGCCCCAAAGCAGCCAGATACAGGCACTGGAGCACATCTTATGGGATTACCATTGAGGGAACAGTCGCAGTGGGCAGGAGTCTCTGAACAGACACTTACTGAAAACTAAAAAGTTTCATGAGCTAGAACATTTAACCAAGTCAAGCACCAGGACATCACAAAATTAAAGATGTTGTCATAAAGGTCTGGAATACAATACTCTATTAGGGAAGCTATAGAAGAATTTATTTAGATATTTCAAAAACATAATCTTGAAGCACTGTCACATGCCAGGGCTTCCCGAAGTCAATGAACCTGAGGATATTTTGCAGGGATTCCCAACTCCAAATTACAGTCAGGAAATCCCATGCCAAGATGTATGCGGAATTGAAAGAGTTAACCCTCACCAGGCACCACTGTTACAGGCTACCCCCCACACACATACAAAAATTTGTTATTTTAAAATGTGTCAGAGCCCTCTAGCTTTCCATTTGTATCATGCAAACAAATGTAAAAATATAAAGTTATGAAGAATCTGTTCTGTTTTTAGACAAGAATGGTCTTTGAATCATGCCTATGTTTTAGGACAGGGGCAGGCAAATGGGCCAAACCCTGCCCTCCACCTGTTCTCGTACAGCTAGTATGCTAAGAATTTTTTTAAGTATTTTTAAATGGTTGAAAGAAATCCAAAGAAGAAGAATATTTAGTGACTCGTAACAATTCCAGTTTCTGTGTCCATAAATAAAGTTTATTGGGGGAGAGCTACAGTCATTACTTCAGACACTGTTTATGCCTCTTTTGTGCTATGTCTGCAGAGCCGAGGAATTGTGATAGAGACTGCGTGACCTGCGGAGCCTAAAATACTTTTTACCATCTGGCCCTTTCTGTACAGAAACAGTTTGCTGACCCTGCCTTAGGATAATAAAGCGGTGATACTGGGAAGTACTTGAAATGCTAATCCTAAGAGAGCAGACTTAGTGTCTAAAAACAAATAAACAAATAGACCAATAAATAAATGTGTGCATGTGTGTGTGTGTGTGTGTGTGTGTATGTATGTGAATGATTTAACCATCCCACCCGTCATTTTATTACTTCCTGGATTAAAATCATAAATCACAGTTGAATCAACACATGCAGTGCCATTTGAGAAATTTTCTGTGTGCGTGTGTCACATTTATACAATCCTCTGATAAGGTATGCAGCGGGCTATAAATTTCATCACGCCATAAACATCCATATTTTATTTAAAGTAGAAAGGCTTTATGAAAACTGTGTCTTGTTGAAATATGTAGTCTCATGAAGATAAAAAAAGAACACATTTAAGCTTGGGAATGAGGTTTTCTTCAAATGCCGAAGGTAATTCCTGAAATAAACAAGTCTTGGATTTCTTTCACCTGGTCAGTGCATTTGGAAAGGGAAGTGGAATAAAGGATGCCTGTCAGCCAGCAGAAAGGCTGTGATTCCTGCGTTCCATTCTGTTGCCGCCTAGAAACCGCAGGTAGAATGGTGCAGGCCTTCGATGAGCAAGGAGAAGAATACTTCCAAAGGCACAGGGACTCCGCACTGGGACTTCACTGCCAGAATTGTTGTGCTTTGGTCCTTTGTCTGTAATTACTAACCAGCTCGTTTTTCTCGTCTCTACATTTGTAAATTCTAACCGTGTATTTTATCTCTTTAAAACATTTTATTTTTTAAGAATATTTGAAATGTACAATATATATACACTGTATATCTAACTGTGCCGGGTGAAGAATGGTAAAATTGCCTGTGGACCCACCTATTTCCTCGGTCACTTTTTCCTCTGTATTCTTAGGAGATACTTTTTGTATCTTCTGTTGTAATGGCTTGTGTGCATGTGTCCTACATTTCTCTAAACTACTAACTTTCTTCAAGGCAGCATCCTTGACTCATTCTTATTTGCTTCCCCGTAGAATAAAGGACATTACCTTCAGCAAAGTATGTGGAATGAATGAGCAAATGTACTTGCAAGCTCTCTGCGGAAGGAAAGGTTTTCTTTCTCTTCCTTATATTATCATTAACCAAACTTAGGGGCCAGAGTAGGTGATTAGCAAATGGTGAAATTGATTTGAGCAAAAAGTCCTGTTACTCCGTTCAGGCACACTCCTGAATGTTGGTGCACAGGTGTTGTGCTGTGTTAGGAGTTGTTCATACATTTTCATCAAAGATAAGACCTTGTGAGCTTACTGAGCGTCAAGGCTACCTTATCCATTTATTGAAGACCTCTGGTTCCATGCACTTTAATTGTCATAGTTTTTCCTCTTTCCAGTGTTTTCTGTTAGTCATGTCAAGTCGGTCTGCATTTTGTTCTTCTCAATACATGTTGGAAAGTGTCCCTATAGCTCATGCCTTGGAGTGTTTTAGCTCTAGGCTGTTCTTGTCTGTTTAAAAACTGCTACCCCCCACTTTTCCAAAAACTTTTTCCTGTCCTTCTTGTGACACTGCCTTACGTACTGACTTGACTTTACCAGCCAGTGAGAATATTCCTTCTTTCAAGATGGTGTTAACGTCAAACAAATCATGATTATTCAGCCTGCTCATCTGTACTGATCAGGCTACTTTTGCCAGTGCTCACTTTAAGAGGCTACTTTTTTAAGTTCTAATTTCTAGTTGTTCTAAACAGAAAATGGGTCTAGAATCTCAGTATTGCTGTGTTATACTGTCTTTGCTGTTAGATGGTTACTCAAGAGCATGTTATTTTTCAAGACCAGATAAATGAGTGAGTACAGAAAACTTCATTCAATTATAAGTGACCTTGTGCTGGTACAAAAACATTTTCATCAAATGCTTTCATTATTATAATCCACTTTTACCTGCTATGTGAAGCAGCTTCTGGAGATTCTCATTTGAACATAAAAAATATCAAATTCAGAACTAGCTAGAAACTGTATTTTGTGAAAAATACAGAAAAAGTGATACTCAAGGATTTGAGTGTTAGGATATTAGGTATTACCAGACATGTCTATAAGCATAGTAAATTCACTGGGAAGCCAGTCAACTCAACCTGCAGGTAATATGTAAATAGTTAAGTTAAACAAGCAATGTTTACAGTCAATTCAATCTTCACAACAATACAACAAAGTAGGTACAATGACCATCTTCACTTGCAGAGGAGAAAATTGAGGTACAGAGAGGACTAGAAATGTCAGTGAAAAGAAGAAACAGAGGAGCCCCCCTAATGTATAAATAGAATGTCTAGATTCTATAGATCCTAGAGCTGCAGTGAACGTGGACTCCCTCCTGGGAGTGGGGGACAGCGGATGGAGCTTTAGCACAGTCGTATCTAACATTCTATTTTCAGTTGTCTCCCACACTTACCATGCCCTAACCCTGTTCATTACCCTAAAGCTTCCCTACAAGTCTACAATGCACAATGGCCCTTCAGTTATGGTTCTTCAGAATGGTGAAGAATCAGTGTGGAAATAACAAAAGAGGTGCCTACAGAAAATATTGTTGGCAAGCACGCTCTTGACTAGGAAGCTGAGCGGTATGGAAATTCATGAGAGTGATAGGGCGTAGGGTCGGGAGAGAGGATTTGCTCATGGTTTGGGATGGAGATTTAAGGCATCTGATTTGCATATAACCACCATGACAGCTCTTTATCCAACAGCTATTCTTACATTATGCAAACTTGATTCTGTGCTCAGCATCGGTTCACATTATTCCAAAAGGAATATACTTGTACAAAAGTATGAATATTCTCTCTTTTGTAGGAAAGAGAGAGGAAGTGAATCACCTCATACATATTACAATGTATTCTCCAAATACCTGTTTGGAATTAAAAAATAAAATCTTTTGGCAGATTTAGAGACAACAAACTTCAGATTTTTTATAACAGTTTGATTGCATCACATGAACCAATAAATCATTGCATAATTTGAAAAACACCTTGCAAATTCTAACAATGTATTATTTACTAAGACTGTACTTTTGATTTATTCAATATTTAATTACAGGCATACCCTGTTTTATTGTTCCTTGCTTTATTGTACTTCACAGATTGTTTTTCTCAAATTGAAGGTGAGGCTCTTCACCAGCAAAAAGATTAAGACTTGCTTTATTGGAATGCTTGCTATATTGTGGTGGTCTGGAACCAAACCATCGATATCCCTGAGATAGACCTCTATGTTTTCCATGAGAAGTAGATGTTAGGATAGCTACCCATTTGTATATACTAAGTAACTTTTAAATTTAATAAGACTCAGTGATGAGGCAATATAAATTTCAAAGAAACAGAGCATTTATCCTCAAAGCTGTTAGAAGCATATTGTCTTCTACAGGATAATTTTAACATAATTCAAGGAACTTCAATTGTGTCCTTAAAAATGACCCTTTCTCTTGTTCACTACATTTTAAGTAAGTGACCTATTTGAGGGGAACTTATAACAAATCTTGTATAACAGTACATAACATGGAACTATCATGAGTAATGGGGCTATGAGATATTAAAGAGTAATTTTGTTCATTATTTTGATTGATCAAGTGTAATATGGGCAGAAAAGTTTGCAGCCATTGAGAAAGTAAAGAGGTGTCCTATTTTGTTTTGTTTTGTTTTTTTTAACCTGTGGGCCCAGGCTCCCATACTATATTTATCTCCTTATAGATATAAATGTACACCTTCCACACTGGCCAAAGGAAAAGGGTGGGAAGCTCAGTGCAGAAGTTCATACGGATGGCTGAACTATCTTTTCAGTGATAGGAATATCTGAAATGTAGTCCAATGTGAATTCATAAAACGTTCATGTGCTCCTAGTATTACGTATAGGGAGATATACAATGATGATAGGCCAGCAGATGACTAGAATACACAGAAGACATTCATTAAGGAGGGAATTTCACTCTTACTTGGCTGAGACGAGAGGTTCTGGATGAGACCGTGCCCTGTCACCCCTGTTCCAGGAAAGGCACCATGTAACCCCATGCACTCTAGTTCGGAAATGGTTCTTAGGGGTTATCTCTTGCAAGAGCCCACAATTATAGGACTGGAGTTTGAGTGATTTTTCAAGACCACAGAAATAATTAGGTCAGCAGAAGGAGACCTGGCACCCTGGCCTCCTGGCTCTTCCTCATGCTTCTTTCATGGGCTTCTCTCAGTTATTGTGGGTCCAGGGGAGTTGAGGATAAAAAGACTTTTCCCTCTTCTCTCTGTCCTTTGGAGCCCGAAAGGAGATAATCAGGTGAAACGCTTCCTTCCTCACAGTACAGCAGAAGATGCAGGCTTTATTATCTGGTGTAAAATATGTGAATTAGAAATTGATTTTTCACCCTTAAATTTCATATTTAATATTTATGGCACTTAAGGGATTAATGAATTATTTTTGTCCTAATTCATTATTTATGGAGTGCTCTTGACAAAACTTAATGTAATTCCACAAAATGACAGGCATTGGGAGAAAAATGTGCTTGGAGATAATTGGTCCAGGGCTGCCCAAAAGAATTGAAGACATTCTTTTGGTAGACGTTTAATGTGGGAATTTCTAAGAAGAGCTTATTCACTAACAGTGGCAGATAACCAACTCTGGGTTATGTGAGGTCCAGAAATCCAATTTCTAAAATTTTCTTTCTGTCTTTATGCCATCTCAATGAAATGAATTGAAATTCAGCGAGCAAACTCATTTTGAACAACTTCTATGGGCACATCATAATTTAATTCTTTACCTATGTCTGGGAGCTCCGGGGGACAAAAGGGAAAACCTATGGAAACCTCAAAGTGGCTGATGGTTCACTTTCAAAAATCTATTTAGTATCCTTGCCTCTTCCTCTTGGTACTTATTCCAGCTTGTGTCTGAGCATCCCCATCTTCCCCACAAAACCTCTGCTCTCAGTGAAAGCCATCTGTACCTACCTCCTGGGCTCTGACCGCAGAGCTGTTTTCTGGGCCCTGAAACTGGTTGAACCCAGATATTATGTCTTAGTGTCTTCTTGGAAGAAGACTTTTGCTTTTCTAAGAAAGTGACAGGGACATTTCATTCTTCTCATAACAGCATTCCCCTTTCCTTTAGGGAACTGCAGTTTTCTCAGTGTGAACTAAGGAGTCCTGTGAAATGCTGTGATGTTCATGACCCAGGTAGTTAACTGTACATTCACCGACAGTCATGCTCTGTGTTTTTAAAAAATGTGCTTCTTATGGAAACGTACATTGAAGTAGATTAAAATGAGGAAACTCTAAACACCACTCTCTTGGGTTAAAACTTGGAAAAATAGGACATCTCTTGACATCACTGAACCTGGGTTTTCCCAGCAGGCTGTAGCCTCCCGATCACAGATAAAGGGGAGGCAATTATCTCCTTTCTGCTCTTCCTATTTTCAGACACAAGCTGTTGATGTACAATAATTGAGTTTTCCCAGAGTGTCTAAAGAAGAAAGGGTGTGTCGTCAAGAAGTATAGCTGAATATCATATTCATTTCTCTATGAAATTTAAAATATTTTTGTTAGGAACTATGTAACTGTTAAATTACATATAATTTAATGATTATGAAAATGAAAACCTGTCCACCCACTTTCCAACTCAAAAGTAAAACAGCAGGTAATTCAGCAACCCTCTGCTCTGCATGTCCCTCACTGATTTCACGACCAGATACCCAAAAGGTCAACACCACCCTGGATTCTGGTTTGGTCGCCCTGCTTTTACCACCTATGTGTCTCCCCACAGGCAATGTCTCTTTAGTTTTGCTTACAGTTGAACTGTGTAAAGTTGAGTTATATGTGTTCTTTTGTGATTGTTTTATTTGCTAAATGTTTGGATTTTGACGTCGATGCCTGCTGAAGCTGTTACCTGTGACTCATTCATTTTCAGTACTGAATGAAGTAAATATATTGCATTCCACTTACCCTATCTTTGGTTGAAACTTGGCTTGCTTCTGGTCTATTATTATTATTATTAGTAGTAGTAGTAGTAGTATTTCACTTATTATTGTTCAGATACGGTTGTCCCGCCTTTTTCCCCATTGTTCTCCCCTGCCCTGCCCTCCCCCACTTCCATAGTCTATTCCCTCTCCTATTGCCTGTGCCCATGAGTCCTCTATTCCTGTTCCTTTGCTTGCCCCTTCCCCTTTATTCCCTGGTTATCCTTCTACCCACTCCCCTCTGGTCCCTGTCAGTTTGTTCTTTATTTCCAAGTCTCTGGTTCTATTTTGCTCATTTGTTTGTTTTGTTGATTAGGTTCTACTTATAAGTGAGATCATATGGTATCTGTCCCTCACCGCCTGGCTTATTTCACTTAGCATAATGCTCTACGGTTCCATCCATGCTGTCTAGAAGGGTAGGAGTTCCTTTTTCCTTTCTGATGCATAGTGTTCCATTGTGTGACAAACAGCAAAGATCATTCTCATGGATGCCCCCTGATGCATATGTGCAAATATTTCTTTAGAGAAGAGTTGCTGGGTTATAGAATA
>VMDR010019531.1:0-18262 GCA_007922815.1 Macrotus californicus | reverse complement strand
GACATAAACATATTTTTGGGGGGAATATAATTCAACCCATAATATTACTATTCTCATTTTGTATGTTATATTTACAATTTATGTAATGGAGATTAAACGTTTTGCTCAGAATCATGCAGTCAGTAAATTGCGGAGGAGTATTTGAAGTTACATGTTCTTAAATGGTGTGTAAAATATTCCAGCTTGAATTTTTCAAATGCATAATTTGTCGATAGACTTTTATTACATTGCTCATTATTTCTCCTGGACCATAGAAATCATACTACTCTTCATGGCTGAGTGTAACAAGTTTGAACTAATATTCATTCATACAATCACCTTTTGCTTGAGGGCCATTTGTGATCATTCTCTTGCACTAACACCATCCAAGAAATGGAGCTCTTCTGTCTAGGGACCTTTAAGAGACAACTCACTGTGAATATGAGCATCACAAAATATTGATATCTTGCCAGTGAACCACGGGTTCTGGTGTGAAACCCACTGAACAACGGGAGCACATCCTGGGCTTGGGGTGGTGAGAAAACACAGTTCAGGCTTTTCCAGGGGATAAGGCAGGTGTTGGTCTGAACCAGAATATTTAAAGTCATAAAAAAAAAGCAAATAACATTTACGCCAGTGAGGCAATTAGAATCCTAGAGAGAGAGGCAGCTTGAAAGAATCCACATTTCCTCAATGCTGAACTCAAGTGGAGGCTCTGAATCAGTGCATTGTTCTTAGAGCTTTTATCTCCCCTTTTAATGATTGCACCTATGATTGCAAAATATTTCTTTTGTGTTTCAAAAATGAAACCCCAAGATGTAGCCAAATAAGAAGTTTAAGAATGTCTATGTTGGTAATAAAAACTTACATATAATAACTGTGATTAGAAGAAATTCCTAAAATATTGCTCATTATAAAAAATTAACCTATTCTCTGACTATTTTATGTGAGTGTCATGTGCCCAATAGCTAAAATAATTCAGGAAGAGGCCAAGAAAAGCAAACAGTAGACCTAAAAGAACATAATCATCTACATCCTGTAAAATCCCTGCCTTTAAAGGGTAGCTTACTTTTGATTTGGAGCTCCAGGGGAAGGTGTCTATGTTTGCATCTTGTGGTCTCTGACTCTCCTATAATGAGGTGAAGGGAAAATTAGGAAGCTGATAATATCTTTAAAAGCATAGAGCCCCAGGAAATATGACCAGTGAAAATTCATTGTGCGTGGTATAATGTACCAAAAGTTCCCCAGGTGGTTCCTACTTACCTCTCATGATTCCCTTCATTCTTCCCTGCCTTTGTTACCAGGATGTCGACCCAGTAACAGACTGTATGTTTTGTTGCTTTGGATGCCAAAACTTAGCACGATGGCTGGACCACAGAAGGCACACAGTAGATATTTGCTGGATAGGTAGCTGAATGAACGAAAACCTCACAGCAGTCCCCAACCATTTTGGCACCAGGGACCGGTTTTTCCATGGACGAAGGCGGGAGGGGGCGGGGCGCGGAGCTCAGGTGAAACTTCCCTTGCTGCCGGTTCGTAGGTAATAGGCCACAGATGGTACCCGTCCACGGCCCTGAGAGTTGGAGACCCCTGCCATATAATACAGATCGGATCCCATTTACTCTTTCTTATTTCCTTGCACCAGAGAGGGACGGATTGTTGTGGAGGGAAATGATAACAATTGAAAATGTAAGGAGCATCATTTTCTTGGATAATTAGGACATGTGCAAACTTCTCAGTCTCATCTGATAGAGAACTCCACGTAAAGGTTAAGGAGAGAGGAGCAATAGGGAAGCGTTTAGGCATTTTGGAACCACTGACATCTCACAGAAACCGACAAGCTCGCCCACTCTTCACCATATCTGAATATATATGGCCACCGGCAATAAGTAAGCTCATAAATCCTTCTCCAAATCTTAAGTTTCACCCACATTAAATTCACACTAGAGAATTTTCATTAGTCTCATTTCCCAGGGATCTGTGCTTGGAGAAGAGGAAAGGTTCACTCCTTTGTGGCCGGTTGGGACATCTGACGTGGGACACATACTCCAGTCCCTTGCAAGATCAGGCTGAAGCCACTGCCATGCCACGGACTTGCCTGAGATAATGCCCTGGCTTAGCTTGCTCTCCTTCCGGTCCTGCTGCCTCCCTCCCAGCTGGACTCCTCGGAGCACTGCCTTATTACATCCCGCACACGAATCCTCATCTGGGAGAGTGGTTTCTGAGGAACCTAAGCTTACTGGCGCTTACTATGGCAGGGATAGAAGAAACATGTATGAAATGTGGTAACAATTCTCCAGACATTTTTCAACTAATCCGAACTTGATTTAAAGTCGTATACGAATGTCTCATTGGAAGGTAAACCCCCAATCAATTTAGAAACAGCATGATTACATAGATGTTCCTGGAATTTTGAGGATAATCCTGTTTTTATAGAAGCTGCCCTCGTCATGCGTGGCAGTAGTTTGGACTGTTTGGCCTTTCTTCACTACATTAAACAAAAACAAGCATTATCAAATGTTTACATTTACTGGAGCCTCTGGCTGCAAGTAGCTTGATCCGTCATTCCTGACAAGCTCACAGCAGACCTTCAGCCATATCAAGGCCATAGGCTTTGTGGTGGTGAGGTAGGTTTCCCTTGTTTTATTTTTAATCTAACAAGACAAACAATGCTAGCCACACCAATTAAAACAAGTAAAGAGTTAACCTTCAAAATGACCACAGTTCAGATGGCAGCATGGAAGTCATCAGGACTATTTAATCTTCCAGAAGATTTATCGCTGCAGTAACCCAAGTCTTTCATGTGGGTTTTTGCCACAATTCTTCCTGCACGCACACAAAAGGAATCTGGAGTTCATGGGCATGACACAGCACCACAAACATGGATCTGTGCAATAAATAGGACCCTTGAGGTGCAAGGGTTGCCAGGAGAGCCATAGAGTCTTTACCCTCAGGATTTGTGAGAACAGTCACATGGATGACAAAAATATTCAGAGCTTTGGGTGTTATTCATGATTACCCAGTGCTCTGCTCCTGCTCCTTCCCTTTCTCTGTCCTCATGCGAAGCTCCTGCCAAATGCTGCTTTTCTTCCTCTCTCTCCCTCCCTCCCTTCCATTCCTTCCCCTTCCTCCCTCCCTCCCTCCCTCCCTTCCTTCCTTCCTTCCTTCCTTCCTTCCTTCCTTCCTTCCTTCCTTCTTTCTTTCTTTCTTTCTTTCTTTCTTTCTTTCTTTCTTTCTTTCTTTCTTTCTTTCTTTCTTTCTTTCTCTCTTTCTTTCTTTCTTTCTTTCTCTCTTCCTTTCTCCTTCTTTCTCTCCTCCCCTCTCCCTCTCTTACACATCTCCTTTCTTCTGATTCTGCCCCAGATACTTTTTAAGCTCTGTTCAAAAGGCCTTAGTTTTCCCCTCAAAAATTGCTCCTCGAGAATTATAATCCCTCAGAAGTCCCATGCTGTTTTGTCCCATACTGCAAGCTGAAAGACCTGAGTGTGTCACCTGGCTCCCTGGCACAGGGCAGTGCCCTCATGTCTTCATACTTAATTCCTGTTTCAGACACCCTAAAATTGAGTTTAAGAGCTCACTCTCTATGGCCATGAAATTTTACAAAATGTGGAGTGGGACAGGGGGAGTGGTGGGGGAAAAATGGAGACAACTGTACTTGAACAACAATAAAAATAATTTTTTAAAAAGAAAATTTGAAGCTCATCATAACAATAGCAACATTAAATGTATAAGTTGTAAGCATTCCTTAAATATCAATAAAAAGCAAAGATTGTCAGATGAAAAAAAATTTACAAAGTGCTACAGAAAACTCAATTTAGATGGTGCAACCACTTTGTTTTTAGTACAATGTATTTTTAGCTAAAGGGGGTTTCAGAGGAAAACCATATCTTTAAAGGGAAAAAAAGGGGAAGTCTTTATAGAGTATCATGCTTGTCAAAAGCAATTAAATAACACATACAGGCCTTAAAGAAATGTTCGAATGTAATTTGGATATGGTTTGGGTATCTAATAGATATAAATTCGACCAAGGCTTCTTGTATATGAAATAGAGTCTAAAACATATTACTCTTGAAAAGAATGGAAGTTATTCAAATGTTTTTGGCAAAAATAATATAAATGGAACCACTTTAAAGTGAAGCCAGAGCTGCCATTTTAGAGGAACCGCCGTGAACATCTTATGCCTCAAATCTTTGCGAGGTTAAAACAGAGCAAAATAACCTCCGTGCTGGGACTGAAGCAGCGTTGTACCCGAAGAACTGTTCCCAAGGAGAGGAAGGCAGCAGATATTATGACTACCGGATTCAGACAATGAGACTGAAAATTATAATTCTTATTTAGAATTAACTTCATTGTGTTATGTTTTCTGCACCAATCACTGTCTTCCTTCTGTTGACGTCATTGTTCCCCTTCTCCTTCTCATAAGTACCCACTGCATCTGTTCCCTAAATAGAACACTATCTGGGTTTCTGCCTGAATCAGTGCTGTCTGCCTGAATTATTGGTCTCGGATAAGTGTTTGCTGCCACTCGCTTTGAAAGACCTTTTATTTTCAGGTTAGCACTGTGATTTAAAATTGCTTCTAGCAGCCATGTCATTCCAATGATGTCACAGATGACAGAGCACAGAATTACGGTGTTAAGAGGGGACTTCAGTTATCTCGCATAAGGCAGGTAGAATTTCTTTAAATTTTATATGGAAAGATTTATTGATTGTTTGGTCTGAGAACCTTGTTTCAGACACTTGTCATTTAAATGGCAGGATTTAAGAGAATACAGTGACATTTCTAGGAAACTCGTCCAGGGTTGATATCGAATGCGGGATGGATTTGTTGTCAATCTACTTCCATGGAACACATCGCTCATTCCTATTAGACATGGGATCTTAAATTCATTCACTTAAATTCATCAAGTTAGTCCAAGGGAAAATTATCAGTCTTGCTGTCTATTTCTGCATAACCAGCCATCTCAAACTTAGTGGTATGAAACAACAGCCATTAGATTCTGTTTATGGATTCTGTGAGTCAGGAACTTGGAAACTACACAGTAGAGATGGCTTGTCTCTGCTCTATGTTGTCTGCAGCCTCAGCTGGGGAGACGGAACAGCCCGGCTGGAGGATTCACTTCTAAGATGCCTTCTTCATTCACGTGGCTGGCTCCTGGCCTAGGCTGTTCACAGCTTGGCTCACTAGGGCTGATGACCAGGGCACCTATATATGGCCTCATTATATAGGTGACTTGGGCTTCTCATGGCATGGCTGATGGGTTTTAAGAGTGAGCATTCCAAAAACAAGGGTTCCAAGAGTACCAGATGGAAGCTGTCTGATCTTCTCTGACCTAATCTTGAAAGTTATACAGCATCACTTCTGTCATACTTACTGTTTAAAGCAGCTGTAAGTCCACACAGATTCAAGGGGAGGAGACCATGAGAGGAAGATCAATCCACATGTGCCCACTTTTATAAGCACCACTACGGTTTTTATGGTGTTTGCCAACACCATTATGGTTTTGACAAAATGGAAAAAAATATAAGCTGGGCTTTGAATCCTGATTCCTCCATTTCTCAGGTATTCTTAGGCAAGTTACTTGACTTCTTCCTTCATTGTACAAACCCAGATAGTGGTCAGTCACCGGGTTGCTATGCACGGGCACAAATTCGTGTTCATAAGCATTTGGCTAATTCCAACGTCTCCTTTATTTTCTTAGCCACCTTCACCTCCTTTCTCAAGCAGGAGCCTCCTCAGCCTCCCTCCCCTAGTTCCACTTAAATGTGCTGTCAAAGCCAGCGTTCAGAAGGTAGAGTCTCCCAGGTGTCCTTCAATGGCTGAAAAGGAAATGGTGGAACGCACTTAGCAGTAGCGACCTACACTACCATGCCGAAAAGCCCGTCTCTTTCTCCTGACTCAGTTAGATTTCCACACTTTCCCTCTGGTGTGGAATTCCATATCAGGAATCTACAGGATCTTTCCGAAGCGTAGTTACTGGTGTTTCTACTTCCCATCCCTACCTGGTGTCAAGTCAGTTGAAGCAACGGCATCCTGAAATTGCAAGGGGCACTTGAGCCTGGCTCCTCCTTCAGCCAAAGTTCTTTAAGCACATTACTCACATCTGTCCCAGCAGCCAGAGCAGGTTCACTCATTGCTGCAGCCAAAGAACACATAGACTATTCCAAATGTGAGGGGTGGTGAGGACAATATTATGTTTAATTGTGACAAAGGAATGCCATACTGAGTTAGTTGTTTATTTATTGTCATTGTTACAATTTTTTAGCCATGTCACTGGCCTCCCTTCTGTCACTTCTGGTCTCCCCAGGGTCATCTCCACATGAGAGCCAGAGATCTTCTAGAGGCATTTCAGGCCAAGCGACTCCCCTACTCAGAACCTGCTAATGACTCCCTCATGCAGTTGGAGTAAAATCTGAAGTCTCTACAGTGGCTTACAAGGGCATCCATGACTAGCTGTAAGTATTTCTCAGACCTCACTTCCTGCCTCTGAGCCAGCCAGGCCACTGCCACCTGTGTGGTTGCCCAGACTCTGAGCTTAGAAGGGTTTCACTTGGTTCAGTGCTCTGCTGTTGCCATATTGAAGATTTTAATAATGTTTGAACAGAGCACCCTGCATTTTCATTTTATTTACATTTTGTGTTGGACCCTGCAAATCACATGGTGGGCTCTGACCCTGGTGCTGCCAGGCACCCAGCCACTGCTGCCTCAGGAATCGGGCACTGACTGCTCCTTCTCTCTTCCGAGAAAGCTCACCTGTGTTGTGATCACGCACTCAGCTGCTTCTCGCCTTCACTTAGGTCCACACCAGAGAAGCCTTCTGTGACCCTCATATCCACGGTGTCACCCCTCCCCATAGGTTGAAGCAGTTCTCCAAAATACCCATCTCTGCCAGGGTTATGATGTATATTTACTTAGATGCCATTGTTTCTTGTTTTCCCTGTAGAAGCTCCTCCAGGGCAGGGGCGACAATGCCTAGCTTGGCTATTTCTTTGTCCTCGAAGCCTCACATGCTTCCTGGCATATACATATTTCTCAGTACATTTTTGTTGAGTTAGTTTGTTCCTCGGTAACACCATGAATGGTGCCCATCTCACCAGCAGCACACTTTAATTTTATGAACTTAGTTGTAAGAAAAGTTCGGAGGACACCTTTGGAAATGCATTGTATTTTGTTAATGGCGGCTGCCTAGCTCTTTTCAGACTGCCACAAACACCAGTTCATCTCAATGTCTCTGCCCTTCTTTCCTCTTCTCTGGTTTTCAATAACTCTAGTTTGGTGTTTCCAACATTCAAGGTATGGGAAGGTTAAGATTAATTTTCTAACTTCAAAAGGAGAAACAATGCATAGGAAGTGATAATCCCCTGAATTGGACAATCTCCGCTGGAGGAGATGACAGGCCTTGTGTCCTGCTGTGACCCACACAGCAGCAGGGACAGCAGAGCCAGAGGTCCCTTTGAGATCACCTAGCCCAAACTCATAACATTTTGTGTTCTTTCAGGGTGGGAAGGATGTTCCAGGTTAGATAAAGAGAGAGGAGGGTGGGGAAGGAGACTGTAAAAGGTACACTTAAATTATTCTTTCTCTTGAAAAGGGAATTAACTTCTTGAAATTACAAAACTGTTTAGTTGTACACCAAGTGCAAAAAATTCATGTTTTTTTACTCTCTTTAAGATTAAATGTCCTTTGATGGAAGAAATAATGATTGACATCCAAGTTTCCAATAAATCTTGGTGTTATTACCATTCTTGATGCTCATTTTAAATGAATTTTTCTATCATTGCTCATTTCAGGGCCTTTTAACCAAAAGCTGTGCTCTGTCTGCATTGTGGG
The DNA here is from genome assembly GCA_007922815.1 of Macrotus californicus. NCBI lineage: Eukaryota > Metazoa > Chordata > Mammalia > Chiroptera > Phyllostomidae > Macrotus > Macrotus californicus. Next base: position 10,453 of record VMDR010019531.1, on the reverse strand, counting down.
CACTAGTGGGCACTAGAGTCCCTGAATGCCTAAGAGGCAGCAAGCAGGTGGCAGGTGTGAGGCCAGGGGGCTGTCCACCAAGGCGTGCAGCAAGGTAAGAGGGAGCGAGGGGCGCCTTGGCGGAGTCCTGGCAATATCACGTCTTCTTTTGATTTCTAGTCCTTTCTGCACCTCAGGTGAACAGAAACAGACCAATTATAATCTTAGGTTCTTGACATACTCATGTCATTGGTCCATGCATGCCCCTCTATGGTTTGTATATAGATGTGTTTATTTTTAATAATTCCATCAATGCCTAGGAACCACCCAGTGCAGAAACCAGAACACTGACATGGCGGAGGTCATCCAGTTGGTCCCATGTCTCCCAGACATGGGGTCACCACTGTCCTGAGCCTTGTGTTACTTAGTTCCTTTGCTTTTAAACATACATCTCTTTTGAAATCTATCACATTCCTATCTATGTTCTCAAAAAAGCATATTTAGTTTGAGTTGTTCTGAGCTCTGTCCAAAGGTATTGTGTTGTAGGTGATCTTTCAGGATGGCTCAGAAAAAGGGCCTGACCTCGTGCCAGGACTAACTCCCTCTGCATCACAAGGGGTGGAGCAAGCCCACCACCAGGAGTTGACTCTGGCTGGGAAATGACCCACCAACGTGGAGAGGCCCGCTGGCCACTCTCCCTCTGCAGAGGAGAGCTGATAGCACCAGAACACACAAGCCTCTTCCTGGGTTTGCTTCTCCTCTGAGCCCACCTGTGCTCTGGGCAGGGCTCCCAGCCACCCACTTTGCAAGGCTGTTCACTCTCCCACCTGTACAAACAGAGGGTTTCCTGTCACCACGTGGCTGGAGCAGTGCAAGGCTGCAGCCCCGGAGCTTCGCGGTTTAAATTTCCTAATGAGAACGATCGTAGGCCTGGAAAACAGCTGTGATCCCAGGGGCCACGACACAGCATAATTCAATTGTGCCTTTATGATTTCTGTCTTGTCCTTCACAATTTCCCACAAACCTGAAACATGTTTCTCTACTCACTTTCCATCTCATGGTGATCACAAGACTTGGCTCTCAGGGAGTTTCTTACAGCACCGAACGGATTTTACTCCGCAAATCCCAAGTGGAAATCAGAAGGTATTGAGTTACTCACAAAATCATGGTACAACATAAGGACACCAAGGTTGCAAGGAGAATCCAGTCCTAAGTAGAGTCTTCCTCCTTTTCCTCTGTCACTGCTGTGATCAATCATTATTAAAAACAAGAGGCTGATATGTAATAGTAGAAAGAACATGGACTTTGACATGAGAAAAAAAAATGAGTTCAAATCCCACCTGTGTCATTTGTCCATTATGCGACCTTGGACCTCTCAGAGTTAGTTTTCTGATCTGTAAGATGGAGCCAGACACCTACTCCACAGGGCGCTGTGAAAGTTACCTGAAATAAGGGGTCAAGTGGTAAGGTTCACACACACTGGAATGTAGGTGCCAGACTGGTGCCTAATAACTGGGAGCCTTGGGCCAGGCTCTCACTTCCTCACCCTGAGTCTGCCTCAGTCCCTCCCTGCCAAGCCTCACCCCCTCTTCGCTCTGATCTGTCACACATCATGGTCAGATGAGTCATCCCAAAGCAGTGATCGTGCATATCACATTTCTTCCCCTCCTGAACCAACCCCACACCCCTAACAACAACAGAACCCTTCTGTGGTTTCCCAATGCCTTCAAGATGTCCAAATCCCTTAAGTTGGCATTTCAGCTCGACCGCAATTTAGGATCAATTTACCCCTTTACAGTGGTCTTTTATTATTCCTATACCTGAATCCTGTGTCCCAGTCAAACTTGCTCTCTGAATATGCCAGACACATGTCAGCTCCCTCACCACCTGTGCTCCCCACATTTGTGCTGTCCGCCTTGCACAGCTGCTTGCCTCCTCTTTTTACCTGGTATACATTCTACCTTTTCTATTTGTGGTGTAAGGAAAGTCCCCACCTTTCTACTCCTATTCTCCATTGATTATTTAATGTATCTTACCTTCTTTGCCATTAGTCATCTGTGTATGTAGCAACCAGCACCTGACACAGGTACTATAGATGTTCATGAATGTGTGGTGCTGAATGCAAATATATAAGCACAAATCTCAGAAAGCATTTCCATTCAGAAATGCCTTCATAAACAAGTGAAATTCAACTCATAAGAATTTCCTTCCTCAAATTTTGAAATATCAATAGCCAGATAGAAATAATCAAGCACTGAGTTTGTGTATTGCTGTGTGTGTGTGTGTGTGTGTGTGTGTGTGAGGGAGTTATACTGAGTGCTTTAATTTCACTTCGGCCCATAGTGCCAATAGTTATCTTCACTCTCCCTCACTTGGCTACTCTTAGCTGATAATCTTTCATCAGACCACATTGGTTGTTCAAGCATCCAAAACCACACAGGAATTTAGGAAAGATATCTGGAAAGAGAATAAGCCTGACAATTATTGACCAGGTGTTGTTGCCCTTTAAGTTTTTCCCAGCTTCCCTGCCCGATTTAATCTTACAATAAAATATGCCAAGGTGAGTTGTCTTTCCAGAACTCCCTGGCAGTGGGGAAGGGGCCTCTGGCTGTGCTGGCAGTAGAAGGGCATTGAGGAAGGGGCTCTGTTTAAGCTCGAAACTTGGTTGTTTAGATTCCAGGCATTCTTGGTTAGAGTTATGCTTAAACCTGAACTTGGACAAAGACCAAAAGATTATGCATTAGTACCATACCCCAAATATTTGGGGATTCTGTCAAATTGAAGTTGGCTAGTATCCATGTGCAATGGTGTAGCTCGAACAATATCAAATTGGAGCAATTAAACAGTAATATCTGAAGTGAGTAGTTTTTTAGAAGGTGGCTAATTAACACCCATTTTTCTGTCTAATGTAGGAAGAGCTTTCTGAACTCAAATGAGGAAGACATTCATCTAGCTTGTAGATATCCAATTTCTCCATTGTATATAAGGCTGCTAATATTCTCAGGAGAAAGCATCCACCAAAAACACTTGCATATGAAACCCTCTGAAGAAGACATGCTATGTCACGTCACCACAGCAGCCCTTGGGCCCAGTGAAGAGACTGACTTGCATAGCAATCCAAAGCCATAGAACTGGTACTGATGTCCAGCAGATCAAACACACACAGCAGATTGAGTGAGCACCACTCTAGATGGAGCTGGTCACAAAGCTCTGGGAATATTCTTCAAAGAGATGAAACTGAATGCTTTCCAAATGTGTTTGAGCATATTGAGGGGAGATCATACAACTGGGGGTGTGTTTGGGTTTGAATTAATGTAAGTCAATGGGAATCCGCAAAAATGAAAAAAAAATATCTTAATATTATCTTCAGGGAAAAACAAAATATTACTCAAGAAAAGAAAATCTTCCACAGTGTATTGCAGGGGTCAGTTTTATATACTGTTCACATTGTCATAATTATATAAACACTAAATATCTAGCAATTAAATTAAAACATAACTAGTTTTGAAGAATAAAGAGGTGGGTAGCAAGTGTGCAGGGGAATGGTGAGGGTAAGAAAGAAGGAGAAAGAGGGGCATATGCATCTTCCAAATTAAAAACTCAATAGGCAATGCCTAAATATGAAATATCATGGAGGAGTCCATTACTTAAACATATAAAGATTGTTTCTGGGAAAAAGCAAAGAGAATGGGGAAGTTTTTTTTTTTTGAGATATATGGATGAAAGTACAGGCTAAGGCACTTTAACAAAAGACCCCAAAATATGGAGTTTTAAGCAAGATCGGTATACACATATATTTCTTGTTTCGTATGGTCCAGAGTGAAGCAATCTGGGTTGAAAGGTCGACTTTATGACCCTGAAAATGTGGCTTCCATATCTGGGACCAAAGCAGCCATTCTAGGTCTTGTCATCCCAGCCAGTGGGAAGGGGAAATGGGTCAAGGGAGCAAATGCATATACCTTGGCAGTACAGGCTCCAGAAGTGGCACACATCCATTGGGCAGAGTGTGGGCACACGGCCTTACTAAGCTGCAAGAGAGGCTGGCAAATGCAATGATTAGCTGTTGGCCATGTGCTCAGCTAAAATTCAGAAGTCCTATTATTAAAGAAGGCAAGAACTGATGGCAGTGTGCAACAAGCAGCCTCTGTCAAATATGCTTTGTAGAATTATTTCATTCTTTCAACTAGATGCTTGTGAAACTTCAATATAAATAAAAATTAATTTAAGACATAGTGCTTAAAGATGATCTCTGAACAATTGAATAAATGATCCAAACTTAGGAAAAAGGGTCCTAAAGCAGAATGCAGGTACCCCCCAGGGTAGCTAGTGCAGATCATGTGGAGCCTGTTTGGAACTGCACATTAGGTCCCTCTACTTCAGAATGCTTACAGCTTCTTTTCTCATCTGGGTATGCTATGTGTGCCACAAGGATGCAGGGGCACCCTTGCAAACCTCTGGTTTTTAGAGTAAATTATTCCAAAAGAACAAGACTCTGAAATGGAGAACAACATATGGGAGATTTATTTGGTACCTGTGGGCAAAGGGATGGGGTGGAGAGAAAAGTTGGGAGTTCTGGAGCTGAGAGGGACTTTCAGAAGTCCCCAGGAGACCAGACCTTTATACTCCAGCATTTCTCAGTATTTCCATGCAAATTGCCCCCAAAACTAGTGACCTTGGGTGTAAGCTTGGATAAAGTAGCTGGCTTCAGCGTGGACAATTCTCAGAGGGGGCTAAGTGAGGCTCCCCTCCTGTAGAACTCCTGGTCCTTTATTCCGGAAGGGGGTCTGAGCACTGCGTCCCAGCATCTACTACATAAGGATACAAGTAGCCTGCTCTGGGTCTCTGTGACTTCAGTCATTTGAATTTGAATTTGGATCCCAACAGTGGTGGCTCTTGTATTTCTCTATAGGAGAAATTTAATGGTAGCAATTTCATTAGGATTATAGAGGGGTTAGGAGGTGCTCAGGGATTTGTATGGAAGGTGCATGAACATCTCAAGCATGCTGCTTGGCTTAGGCCACATTTTTACTGGAAGTAGCTTTGGTAAAGGTATTGGAGATGAAAGGGAGGAGCACCTAAAAATCTAGGCAAAACAGATGATAACTATGTTTGCATGTTACTGCCATTGATGCCTTAGGAGGATTGGACAGCTGTGGGTTAGGAAAAAACAAAAACAAACAAACAAACAAACAAAAGAACTTTAATACGGAATTTAGGCTCCAGAAGGAAGGAAGGCAAGGGCTTCAAACAGTCCTGTCTCCATCTGCTCCAGAAGAATTCAGAGGGTGAACCCTCTGGAGCAGATGGTGTTATCATAGGGAGTGTTAGAAGTAAATGTTCACTAGAGAAATGAGTGGTGTTAAGGAGTGTGGTTGGCTAAGATTTCCACTGGCACCTCATTCCTTGGTCTAGCAAACCCAGCAGCCCAACCCCTTTGGAATGACACAATTGAGATACAATTCTGTCCTGTGGTCCCCACTTGATGGAGGGCAGTCTCTGTCACCTGATCCTAATGTCAAAATTTTGTTGTGACCACATCAAAATGAGTATTTCCTGCAAGCGGCTTGTCAGCATACCTAAAAGGACAAGAGAATGTGGGAAGGAGGTCGAATGACTATTTTTATGCTTACCTGGTAATCCATGTTTGTGTGCATGTTGCAGAATTTGGTCTGAGACTTGCTCTCATTTAAATATAGTACTGGTCATGAGGTTGTGTGGGGACGGAACAGAGACCCCTAACAACTAGAGACTACCAATGTTCGTAAACAGAACCTCACAACTGTCAATAACTAAATTAGCTTAGAGGTTAAGGAAGTGAATGATGCCTTTTCTTATTGATGGCTCAATATTCCAACAATTCACCTGAAAAGTAATGATACCCAAGATCAATGTGGCTGTCAACACTGGTTTACTGTTATAATTGATCATAGAAATAAACTACCCTGCTATAGAAATTCAATGCATTTTATATGATAATGATAACAAAGTAAATTTAACTTGATTATTCTAGATAATTCACTTTCATTTACATGGTCTCTGCTACTGGACTTGGCCTTGGGCCGGCTCAGTACATGCCTCAGGCTCTAGAATGAAATCTTTCATGTGCCTATCACATGGCTGTAGCAGATCTTTGGGTTTCACTCTTAGGTATGAAAATTAAGGGGATTCTAATGGAAAACATAAGAGGAAAATAAGTCCAAAGTCTTGGTTTAGCTGATGGGTTTAAAGAAGAGGCAGCTTGGGCAATGCAGCCAGACAAAGCATGCCATCTAAGTACAGAATACAAGAGGATGGAAAGGAGACAGAAGATAAAGACCATGGTCAGTATGATAGGAATCTGCAGCTCCTGGAGTTAGATGAGATTTCTCACTGCTCCTTCACACAGACCCTTCACTCTGGTAAGACATTCCTGCCCTGACCCGCAGGGGCTTGCCCACACGTTTACATCTCGGCCCAGGAGTCTTTGATTGCCCTTCTGATCGCTGACAAACCCTCACCACCCTTCACCAGTCCCTCCCTCAGTATATAGAAATACTTTCTCCAGCTCTGTTGGCCAATGTTGATCCTTTTGTTGAAACTCCCTTAACTTTGCCACTTATACATTAAATGCTTTATTTTCTTGACAGATCCTAAGCCTACTTTCTAGGGAAGACCTTGCAGCCTTACCTCATCAGTGCAAGATATCTCCACAGTACCTAGCACAGAGCTGAGAACCCAGGAGGTCCTCAGTACACTCTGGCTAAGTGTGAGAGGTCGTGAACTCAAAAAACACGGGAAGCTAGCCAGGGAGCAGCCAGGCTAAGGCCAACTGGAAAGGCATTCAAATTGAAAAAAATTTTAAGAAAAACTGTGTTAACAAAACAAGACTATAGTTGATCTGCATATATCAGGGTTTCTCTTAAAAATAAAAGCATTATTTTTAATCCTCACCTAAGGACATTATTTTTAGAGAGAGAGAGAGGAGGGGGGAGAGAGAAACATCAATGTAAGAGAAGCATCCATCAGTTGCCTCCCATACTTACCCAGACTGGGGAATGAACCCACAATCTAGGTATGTGTCCTGACCAGGAATTGAACCCACAACCTTTCAGTTATGGGACAATGCTCCAATCACCTGAGTCACACCAGCCAGGGTTATATGAGGTTCATAATTTCTGGTTTTTAACAGATTAATATGAGGGAGGCAAAAATAATATTTCTTCTACTCTACGCTCTAATAATCACATTGACAAATTTATTACACATGTACATGTGGGGGCCCCTTAAGAATATGAGGCCTGAGGGCAGATAGGTTAGTTGGGGCGGATATGTCCTCTTGCACTAGAGAAAGAGGAGTATAGTTTGGACTTCAAAGGGCAGGAAGGCAGTTCACAGGTAGATGGCAAGGAGCAAACGTGTGGTAAATGAGTTCTTGCTGGGCCTCCTGGGCCACCCAGAAACAGGGGATGCAGAGGGGAGTTCAACAAACAGAGGTTGGAAGCTTCTCCCTTAGCTAGTGCCACACTCAGTTCACATTATGCTAAGGTGGTAGCTCTGTTTGAGCAGGGTTTTCTGTCTGAACTCCCTTAGGCAGCTAAGGAGGAGGTAAAAGGCTCTTCTAGAGTCTTTTGTTTTCTCAAAAATAACCTGCTTAAAATAATCAATATCCCAAAAAGCCATATTTGGGGATGGCAAACTCTATTCCCCGTCACTGGCAAGTAATTTCTGGTTCCCTTGGTTGGGAAAATGAAATTGTGAATACAACAGCAGGGAGCATTACTTGCTACATTCTGAACTTCTCTCCTTAACCAGGTTTGTTTCTGGGCAAAGGGACCATGCCAGGAAAACACATTCAGACTGTGCAAAGGCGTCCCACCATGAAGGGGCCATCATTCTCTGGGCAGTGGTGTCCTCAGGTCTTGCCCTGACTCTGAGCCCAGCTCTTTCCCCTTCTGGGGTATAGCGAGGCCTCAGGCACAGTCTGCTGGACAGCTGTGAAGGTGATGTGGGAGGGCAGGTGGGCAAAGGATGGAGATCAGTGAAGCTTTTCTCTCTGTGTGGTCGTGTTCAGAAGCACAAGCCAGTTTTTTTTCCTAAAGATTTTAGACGAGGATATTGGCATTTGGGGGAATAGAAATATCTAGATCAAAAGCCAGGTGAGCTAGAAGGTAGAAATATCTTTCTTCTGAAAGAAAGCTAAACATGGAGACATACCCCGCAAAATGTGGGAAAATAAGAGTCTTTATACTTAGTGAAAAGAAGGACCAATAGATAATAAAAGATGCAGACAAATTGTCTTTCCATTTGCTGTTTTGAAGATGCTCACTGGAAAATAAGGTCACATCTGACTGTTGCTAACAACAGCCCTTATGGGGCCAGGAGACGTGGAGCAGGATGAATTCAGAAAGATTCTTCTCTCAACTGCAAACCATTACTCATTACCCCGCTGCCAAGGCCATCGAGGGCCGCTGTAACACTGTTTACATACAAGGATACACAGGGACAGGGGTCATGGGAGGTGAGCAAGCCTGCAGTCCTCAAAGTCAAAAAACAATAAACACACCAACTTTCAAGACTTTTAAAGCAGCACAATTGGGCCAAACAAATTCCCACTTCGGATGGAGATTCACAACATCTTGTGGCTGATAGAAATAAGGCTTGGGCAAGAGCTGGTTCAAGCTGAAGTAATACTGAGTTTATTATGGCCAAAATAGGCAGTGGAGGCTTAAGGCCTGGAACAGTATTTCAAATATGTCTGGACTAGAATTAAGACTGAACTGGCATTGAGGACAAGGATCAAATTCAAGCACAAGGTTCCAAGGAGACTCATAAGAACCAGGAGAGAGGAGAACCATTTTTCAGAAAATTCATAAAACATAATGGGTAGCCCCTCTGCTGTTATGGAGAGAATATTCAATCATATGACTAGTAGTGGATTTGAGGTCTAGTGTGTAGACTCTCAACTATGATCCAAACAGGCACTTTGTCCGCAAATATTTGGGTATCTTTAATTGAAGTGTATCTGGAAGAGAAGTCAACACCTACAAAAAATTGTTAAAATATTTTCCCTGGAAATAACATAGAGTTTTGTCGCAAATTTGACTACTCACATTGAACAACCTGAATAAATATAGTGGGATTTGGCACTCCCATGAGGCATCATTTGCTAAGAAGAGAATGCTTTGAAATCTCCCAGAACTCTGAGAAAAGTACAGAATCCTTGGCTTCATGGAAGCGCAGTGGTCCTATCCTCCTGTCTGATACCTATCTATCTCACTTCTTTTTCTCTTACCATCAGGCACTAAAGTTGGTCATAAGACACAAGTGCAAATCTAACTCATTTCTTTCTTATGAACAATTACAGCAACTTGACTTTGAAATTCAACTTTAAGGAAAACAGAAAAGCCTATTTTTAATCAGAGGAAAACCTCAGGCTGAGTGAAAATCACTTTGCAGGTCCTGTTGAATGTAGACTGGAACTACTTTTGAGGAGATCATTAATTTTATGGAAGTGATATACACCAGAATCAACTTCCATTTATTTCATAATCAATCAGTTAATCATCAGGTCCGAGGGGAGTGGGAGTGCTTTGCATTCTCTGTGGTGCTGTGTGAGGTTATGAGAGAAGGGAGTGTCACTCACTGCATATTAATTAAATTTTCAGGGCTGGATTCAAGCAATTTTAACCACAGAATTGAAACTATCAGGTAGAGGGAAGGAAATGCAGGATGACTGAAACGGCTACTTCATGAAAGGAAAACATCCATTACTTGTTTCAATGTTCCCACTTAGTGGTATTTCTTCTTAAGAAATGTGGCAAATGATGTCTTCGAAAAAATATTTAAACTCAACAAATATTTCTGAACAATATGTGTGCTACAAAAAAAACCCACTGGAAAATGCATTTCGTCTATAGTTTATTCATTTTATGTATTTTTCCTGAAATCATTATGCATTAATTTTTTTTCCAAAATTTCTCTTTGATACTGTTTTTTAAAGCCCTAATTCTAGTTTATCACACTTTGAAAGAACTTCCTCTCCCCACACTCAACTAGATTCAAGCACATATTTCACACAGGGCTCAAAAGTCTTCTTGCACAAGTGTCATACCTGTTAGACTTAAATTTGTAAGTTGTTTTAATGGAACAATTAAACAATTGAACCACCTTCCTTGTTGTTAGCACTATCTTTCTATCATTGCAGCTGTTTAAAAATAATGCTTGCTGTTGTTTAAATGCATAAAACTGCAAAAACTTACTAATGTTCTATAACCTCACCACAACTCTGATAACACGCTTTTAAAAGTTAATTCATGTATGTAATGAAAATTTCAGACAATACAGAAAATGGTAGAATGAAAGCGATATTCTATTTCCTCACCTGGTCATTCTCACCCTTATTATTATTAGCAGTTGTTATAGTTTTTTTCCAGAAAACATTTTTGTTCATATATCAACATTTACATTGTACAGACACAGATGCACACACATGGAC
>VMDR010019530.1:0-18271 GCA_007922815.1 Macrotus californicus | reverse complement strand
CACCTTTTTTCTAAAAATAATTAAATTATATAAAATATGAAATATCCACTATTACTTTGCCATCAAGAAATTTATAATGTATGGAAAAATACAATGCCCTTTTGATTTTGGTAAAAATTTAAAATGTAAAACCTAAATGATAATAAAACTTTAGCAATATTATCTACCATTTACTGCATGCCCAGTGTGTGCTAGGTGCAGTACCAATGATTTTACACAAGTTATTTAACCTAATCATTACAGTTCCCATATTAACTAGCTGATACTATTCCAAATTGCCACATGAAGTAAGCAAGACTCAGAAATGACTTGACAATGAGCAAGTTCAAAATCAGGTTTATCTGTCTGACTATAAAGCCCCTGAAAGTTATCCAGGCACGTCATGCTTGATTCACTTGAACAAAATTGTTAGAGAGGTGAATTTGTTTTCAACTACCTCTTATGGCTAAAATTTATAAACACTCAATAGGGGAGGAAAAAAACTATAAAATGACATTTAGGCCCAGGAGCAGAGAGGGTCAAGTTGTTGCTGGAGAAAATGGACCCTTGCAGAGTCATGGGGAAAGAACTTCAGGGACACACATGTGGGAGAAGTTTAAGCACAGTGGCAAAATTTATTGGGGTGAAATGAAATAATACACCCTCGGGGATGTGGAGGGTGGGTAGGCTCTAGTAGCAACTGCCCCAAGGTCCTTACTAATCCTTTATATATTTTCTTAGTTTGGGGAACAAGCAGGCTGCCTTTCAAACTGTCCAACCTGTTTCCTGGATTTTCCTGAGGCTGTGCTGGGCCCTCCCTCTATGCCATCTCTTTCCTGGATCTTTCTGGGTTTGTGCCCATATCCTATTCAGTTCTTTTCTCAGATCTCCTCAGGCTAAACTCTCCCCCTTTATGATCTCCATTTTGGCTCCTACTGTGTATGCCTCAAAGTTCTGCTTTTTCATCTGACTCCTACTGAGCATGTGCTTGGTAGAAGCTCCTCTTGCATCATTTTGGTTTCTACCTGTGCATGAGCCCAGCAAAGAAATTTCCTCCTTGCTGATTATCCCTCCTTCCCTCTTCACTGGTAATCCAGGCTAACAGGTTGGCTGTTCCCTGGGGAGATTGGAAAGTCAGTTGTTCCTGCCTGTTCCAGGATTAAGCCTGTTTGGCAGAGAATGAAGCTGTCCCCTGGGGTGTCTGTGAAGCTGTAGCTTCCAAACTTAATGAGGATTAGTAGTTTAGCTCCCTCCTCTTTTGTTAATACCTAACTAGCTACCTATGCTAACAGCACGGCTAAAGGCTCTTTTTAGATTTCATTAAACTGACACATAGAGCATTTTGTATTCAAGATAACAATCTAGGAAGTAGATGAATTATAATATGAATCCATATTTTCAAGGATGGAGACTCATTTTTGAGAAATCTGCAAAATATTAAGCAGTTGAAATTCTTGGGTTGTTTCTTCAATGAAATTTTATTTTGACACCTGATCCCACATGTCTGGAATAGTTCAGCACCATTTGAATCAGCCACTCTGTCTCAAGTCCTCCATGTCTCAAGTCCTCCCTGTCTCAGTCTATTGGACAAGCATAGCTGGCAGACTCATCCTTTCCAGCAAAATGGATCAGCTCTTTGAAGAGAGGAGCTAGATTTCTGATGTATCACATTTGAGAGCCACTAAGTAAATATGCATGATCTCTTCCAGATCACAGGTGGTATGATTTCTAAGAAATAAATATTTGTTTATTCAAGCGACCAAAACTTATAATATATTTGGTCTTTGTCCACAATTCCAGGCTCATAGCCTCCATAACCCTCGAAATTTCTTAAGTGTTGAGAGTAGTAAAGATCTTTAATGTGTTAATGAAGCAATTTTGGGAAGCACTGAGGGTATGGAGCTGGGTGCTGAGAGACCCCACCATGTGGTTGGAGGGTTGGAACTTTCAGTCCCATGCCCCAGCCTCCATGTAGGGGAGAGGGCCTGGAGATGGAATCCATCACTAATGACCAGTGACTTAATCAATCGTGTCTCTACTCCATAACAACTGAAGAGAAGGGGGAAGTTCAGGTAGCTTCTACATTGGTGAGCATGTGCAGGTGCAGGGAGAGTTGCACATCTGGAGAAGGCACTGAAGCTCCAAGCTCCTTCCCACATTCTTAGCCCTCTGTACCTTTCCACCTGCCTGTTTCTGAGTTATATCCTTTTACAACAAACCAATGATCTAGTAGGCAACATTTTTTTTTTTTTAATTTTGTGAGTTATTCTAGCAACTTAATGGAACCCAAAGAAGGAGGTGTGGGTACCTCTCATAACCATTCAGTCAGAAGTACAGGAGACAACCTGAGCTTGTGATTGGTGTTCTGAGTTGGAAAGGTTTGTTGGAGCCTACAATCTGTGGCCAGTCGGTTAGAAGCACAAGTAACCTGGGCTTCTTTCTGGTGTCTGAAGTGTGTTTGTGTCGGGACAGATGGGTAGGGACAATCTTATAGCAGTGAACCCGTAACTTGTGGAATCTGAGGTTATCTTCCAATAGATAGTGTCAAAATTGAGTTGAATTCTTGGACGCCCTGCTGGTGTTCTGACAATTTGTTGGTGTTGGGGACCCTCTTATCCTCCTTTTGGGGAACAAAGGTCATGCTTATCTAGGTCAGGTGTTTTTTTTCACCATAGACTGACTCGTTTTGTAACATATAACTTAAGTTCCTTCCAGTATCATGTTTTATACATAATATATCTCACATGTTATATATTTCACATGTATAACCATTTTGTACATTATATATCATATATAATTAGATATAGTCTTAAAATGTGCATTGGGAAAATGATGAAATGAAAATTACATATAATAACAAGTTCTGGTGAAGAAGTAGAATGACTGAAATTCCCATCAAAGCTGGGATAGTATAAATTAATACAACCACTTTGAAAAATGGTTTGGCAGCATTTACCAACTTGTGTAACTTAATACACTTAGGTTATGTACCCAACAGAAATGTACACACATATGCATAGTAAAGACACGTATTAAGACGTTCATGGAAGCACTATTTCACAACAGCCCCAAATTGGATAAAATTTTGTGGTGTACTCATATAATGAGACATGTGGTAAAGGCAATGAAGAAATTACAACATGACTTGAATTTTATAAGTACTTGAGTGAAATAAACCCAGCAGAGAAGCATACATACTGTATAATTGCATTTTTATTCAGTTTAAAAAAAGACAAAGCCAATCTATAGTGTTAGAAGATAAGACATGGTTACATGGAAGTAGTGAAGAAAGTGAACATCAGGCAACCCTGAGGTTCTGGTTATGTTCTTTTTCTGGATCTTATTGCTGATTACCTACTCAGGCATACTTATTTTTTAAAAAATCAGTCCATACGGTCTGATCTGTATATTTTTCTATGTGCATGCTATACTTCAGTAAAATTTACATTAAAAAAAAAACATTTTTTTGCCCTGGCTGGTGTGGCTCAGTGGATTGAGTGAGGGCTGCAAACCAAAGGATCGCCGGTTCAATTCCCAGTCAGAGCACATGCCTGGTGTGCAAGTCAGGTCCCCAGCAGGGGCCACATGAGAGGCAACCACATACTGATGTTTCTCTCCCTCTCTTTCTCCCTCCCTTCTCCTCTCTCTAAAAATAAATAAATAAAACCTTTTAAAAATTAAAAAAAAAACATTTTTCTCTTTGTAGTATGAGATTTGAAACATATTTAGCTGACACATATATTTTTAAAATTCATTGCATAAGTTTCCTGCTTTCTCCCTGCTTATCCACATAGTTCATCTAAATCATTTGAGTGGAAATGTAAAAAATGCTTATCTGGGTGTGAGTTACACTATATCTGATTTAGATTGATCATGCAGCGCATTCTATCACCTCTGGTGTGACTTCAGGCTCTATTGAGACATACCATTTGTCTCTATAGGCATCACGCCCATTTCCTCAGTGTGGATTGGAATTCCATTCCAGGTCTTTGCTCTGTTGGAAGCTTTTATGTTTTAATGTACATTCGCCTAGTGGAGTAATATTGGGAGTTATTTTCATTCCAAAGTATTTTCAAAGACTATACATGAAATTCACTGAGATAGAAGCTAGAAAAGGAAAAGAAGTACGGAGACTCAGAGTGCAAGTGTTGTTGCTCCCCTGGAGTCAGATGTATGCACAGCCAGGCCCAAGGTTTACAATCCATCCCCTCTAGTAGATGGAGGCAGAGAAGCCTTCTGAGTTAATTAGCATTATCTATCTTATCTTTGAAGTGCATTTGTTACTCTACTAGTAACTTAATAACAATGCTTAGAAATACGGGGTTAGTCAGTCAAACTGAAAATTAACAGCACCGTATACAGCAACACATTTCCCTGTGCCTGGCCTTCTTTCTTGGACAAAAGAACTACTAGGTAAGTTACATGTTTCTCAAAATGCTTTATCTATCAGGTTTGCTGTAGATTAAGAATTCACAATACCCTTCATGACTCTAAATTGCAAAAATAATTTTTATTAAAAAATGAGTAATTTTTACTGTCATATCCTTATTTTCTTTCCTATTCAAATGCATTTATAGTCATCTTCACACTTTTGAACAGGACAGGTGATGCAGATGAGAATGAGACAGAAGAAGACAATATTGAAACATGCAGATAAATATTTTACTTAGGAGAAAAAATGAAAAGAAACTTTCACGAATTCAATGTAAGCAGAAAGAACTTCCCCCCTTACCATTGCTTCCTCAAATACTTCTCGCCTTCTCCATTGTCACTGCCCTAATTTTAAAGTTACTGCTAATCACCTACCTTGCCTGGTCTGGAAACTTCTATTATCATTCTGTTGACACATGGTCTTCAAAAAGCCGCATCATAACCAGGAGCAGTGGGGAGGGAATGATTGTATTTTCAGCCACCTATGACCTTTATGCTTAGGGTGCAAGCATAGGAATGGCAGGATAAAAGAGGAAAATATATTGTTGTTTCATGTACTTTCAAATCAATTTAAAAATAGTCTTGAACTTCCTTCCAGTTTGATGAAAGAAATGATTTCATAGTTTAATAATCTTAAAGAATTTATATTATTTCATCTCTATCTCTGATTCTATTTTTATCTTTCCTTATTTATATATTTGTTAAACATAGAACACTGTATACATATGTGAACAAGCTGGAGAAACCCTCAATGAATAATCAACCATGATAATGTATCTGAGAGGATCTCGTAGTTGCACAGGCTATGTGATCATAAATAACAGGGCATAGAAGAATCACACAAAGGTCAGCCAGTAACTCTCACCTCCTGAAAACTTGGACCTAGATTACACAGAAGACTTAATGCATTTCACAAATGACAACCATATTCTCTTTCTTGAAGTGAAATAGGGAAGATAATAGCAAGGAATTTAAAAACAGGAATCCATCATTCATTCCCCCTTAATAGAGCTTTTATGTGGATACACATCCCTTAGTAAGAGCTAGTAACCTGCAGTTTGCAAAATCACGCATGGAACACTTTTATATACACACTGCCATCTACTGGTAATTGTGTATATATCTGCCCATAAGGGGTCCTCAAAGGTCTGAATTTTCAGAAGGATGTGTTGCTTTAGAATTCAATGATCAGGCTCTGGATTTCAAATGAATCTTTCTGTTAACCAATAGGAAAGTACACTTTTAAATCAACACCTGGGGGGAAGAAACGCTGATCATAATAGCGACTGGGTATATGAATTTTGTGCTTGAAGTGAATCTATTTTTGGAGACAAGAGCCAGCAATACTACTGAAATTTCTGGTCATCTTTCCATAAATACACCGTACATGTCAAATTATTTCTAGTAGTCTTTAGTTACTTTTATAATTTTTAATTTACAAATTAAAGTTAAAATTTTGATATTTTTAATAATAACTGCCATTAATATGGAGAATATATTATAGCCTAGCTACCTACGTTATCTCTTGATTCTTACAATGGTATTATGAGGCAAACACTGGAAATACCCCATCTTAAAGATGAGATCAAGAGTACAGAGCTATCCCTGGCTGGTGTGGCTCAGTAGATTGAGCTTTGGCTTGCGAACCACAGGGTAGCCAGTTCAATTCCCAGTCAGGGCACATGCCTGTGTTGCAGGCCAAGTCACTAATAGGGGGCATGCAAGAGACAATCACACACTGATGTTTCTCTCCCTCTCTTTTTCCCTCCCTTCCCCTCTGTCTGAAAATAAAATCTTTAAAAATAAAAAAAAAGTACAGAACTGTTAAGTGGTATAGAAATAAATCACCAGATATTATAAAATATCGGGAAAAAACACACTTAAATTAAACCAGTCCATTAAACTGGTTGATCTAGACCACAGGTGGCAAACACAAGGCCCACAGGCCAAATCTGGCCCTCCACCTTGTTTTATCTGGCCTGGCACCTTGTTTCTACCCAACAGCTCTATTGCCAAGCTCCTTGCCCCTAGTTAAAGAGTAGTTACATTTATACAGTCCTAAAATTACATTTGGCCCTTTGAAGGCAACCGTGAAGCTGATGTGGCCCCCAGTGAAAATGAGTTTGACACCCCTGATCTAGACATAAATCAGTTTTGACTATTCAAAAACTGCAACCATTTTATTCTTTTGTAATAAATTTAATTATGATTCTATATTTAATTCTAAAGAGCTCTATGTACAGAAAACACAAAAATCTGTGGCTGTTTAAATGCAAAATTGAACAGTTATAATGTGTAGTCATATAATAGGACACATAACCAGTACGGGACCAAAAAAGGCAGACATTTCAAAAGACGGTCAAGTACTATGAATTTCAACATGGAAAACGTTGTCACAAACAAGTCTATGATAATTTAACTTACTTTGTTACATAATATAAATGATATATTATTTCCAAATAGATCCTGGTGATTAAATTATTAATAGAAGTGCAGGAAAATTCTTAAAATACATATTTGGGGGAATTAGGTAATTTCTGGCAAAGATATATTAATCTGTTTTTTTAAAAGACTGTCACAAATACTGACTGTAGTCCCTTAGGATGAATCCACTTACATCAATCTGAAAGACACAGGTGATATTAGAGAGTGAGACACCTGATTTGTTTCATGATGCTCCACTGAAAGGCACAGATTTAGAGCTAACTGTACTTACGGTCACCATGTGTTCTCTATTTTGTGAGACACTCAGAACATCATATAATTACATGCTTTTCAATGAAGATGACCAGTCAAATTTATAACTAACACGATTTAATTTTTAAGCTTTTAGCATGCATTATTTAAATAAATACAAAGTACAGAACAAAATATGTTGCTCCATTGTATGTGCACAATTTATATTTGGCCAATATAATTACTTTTGTATTAATAAGCTTTTTTCAGATTGGAACTGTTGGTATCAAAGAGCAATCATGCCTTGGGGCCTTGAATTTTCCAGAAGATCCAGAAATGCCCAGACTAATGAAATGATGTAAAAGGTGGCCGCCTGTGTGTACTTGGATTTTAAGATCCATTGAAAGCCTATGCTGCCATTGTCCTGGTACCTAGCTCACTAAGTTTTCACTCCATATTTAAGTGCTTATTTTTTTATACAAAGTAAACACAGGTTTTGTTCTTTTCAAATGGGGTTACTCTGTAGTAATCTACATGTATTCTGAGTGTGAATATAAAAAGCTTATATTACTTCATACGATATGTCATAAAAGACAGAGAAGATAGAGTGATTCTAAGGAGGAAAGCCAAGCTCTTGCCAGTGTGCCTCAGTTGGTTGGAGCACCATCCCATAAACCAAAAGGTGTGGGTTTGATCCCTGGTCATGAGACAACCTATCAATGTTTCCCTCTCTCTCCACCTTCCTCTTCCTCTAAAATCAATAAACTTATTTGAAAAAATTTTAAAGAGGAAAGCCAAGGCAAACTTCATCTGCATTACTATTAGGCATATCTACATTATCTGATACTATTTGCTTAAGTGGACCTAAGTAAAGCCCACTTCTCATGTTCTCTAGATGATTCCATGATCCATATATTTGTAGACTCCAGTTCCAGATTATTGCAAGATAAAATAAATTCCAGTTTGAAAGCTTATTTTTTCTCCAGAATATTGGCATTTAAGTTTAATAGTTGTACCAGATTTATAACACATTCCAGTATGTGTTATTTTCTTCTTTTCTCAAACTTAACTATCACCAAGTTTATATATAGCTCAGCTACACTCTCAAAAGTGAACTCCAAACCATTTTTATCAACTGCATGCTGAACATTTTTCTCTGATTGTCTATTAAGTCAGCACACATTTCGTATGGAAGTTCAAAGAAACCACACCCACCGCCAACACTAAATACCACACTCCTACAACAAAGAGGACACACATATGGATAAGGCACAGGCTGTGCCCTCAAAAAGTTTATAGCCTGAGAAGGAGTTACAAATAGAGATGTATTGACAGATGTTTAACAATCAGCTCTTCAGGAGAATGAGAAAGCCATACAAGAAGCATTTGCCAATTTTTTATGGTGAAAATGCTCTCACCATGACTGGTTTCAAGCCATCAACTTGAAGTCACTAAACTAGGGATTGGGAAGAAGTATACGTACTTAACTTTTGCAAGCTGGTAAAATCCTAAAAGCTGCTGCAGCACATCATTGCTTATGCAGAAATTGTTCCCTGCAGCATGGGATAAGTGATTTGAGACCTGTCCTAGTGCCGATGAAACACAGGAGAGTGGGAGATGTATGGTCCACCAGAATCAGAGAAGGCTTTCAGTAGGTAGTCATGAGCCCAAACTCTGCATTGTCTCAATAGTTCTTCTGGTTGGTTCTCATCCTGATCTGCTTGCTTACATGAATACATAAGTCATGACATTTTAGATTTACCATGATTTTCTGTTATTCTTTTCCCCACCACTATACATCATTTAGTTTTGAAGTGATCTCACAGGTTATTCACAAGAGATACCTACTGAGTAAACACATTTATAAATAAGTATATTTACTTAGGTACTAAAATTTGATTTTACTTTTATTTGTTCTTTAAGTATCCTTCCCAGTCATTTCTACTTCAGTTTTCATTTCCTACCACAGGTAAAACTGATTTACCTACCAGAACATTCATTCTTCCCCCTTTTTAACTAACAACTGTACTCCAAGTGGCAACACTCACAGCTAAAGGACTATATTTGTTGGCCTCTTTGTGGCTAGGAGTAGCTATGTGACTATTTCCATGTAATGATACGTAATTAGAAGTGTTCTGGGGTAGTTCCAGGAAGTCTCCTTAAAAACATGGTGGGCTTTCTTCTCATTTCCTGGTTGGTTTGTTTTTTCTGGAGTATAAATGTGATGGCTCAAGTTACAACAGTTGTGTGAGGAAATAAATGACTCTGACAATGGAAACCATTGAAAAGGATAGTGGAGTAACAAGATATCAAGGACTCCTATTCATGACATAATTAAACCATCATAGTAGCGCTCAATTAAAATTTTCAGAAATTATTTTATTGGAGGGAAAAGAAAACTGAATGGTCCTATAAAGTACCATTCTCATATCAGTTACTGTTATTTTATGTCACATATAGTAGTCACTAATCAATATCATTTCCAACAGTTCTTATTGTTCCAACTTTATTTTCCAATTCACTTTTTTCCTTTGATAATCACCACTTGTTTCCACATGCACCCTATCTTCAGTTTGAAAGAGATTTCTCAGGGATCCACATACTTGTCAGATTTTGAGACCCCTCCAAATATTAAAGCCCTGGAAGAGCAGTATGTGATTATTGTTTTTCCCTGACATTTTTAGGCATCCCCCAGCCATACTCCTTAAATAGTTCAGGTTGTCTGAACCTAAACAGCTCATTCATTATTTTAGAGATGAGTACTCACTGTGAGCAGGCTCACTTAGCAGAATTTATGTTGGGAATGTATTTCTTTTTTCCTGGGTTTTGTCTTCTTCTCATATATGTCACTGGAATTCATGACTATGTAAAAATATTAGGGATGTGTATTATCCTCTTTAAAAGGTTGGGAATTTTGATTCATCTTATAAGAGACTTACCCCTAAATAATATGGTGTAGGTAGCTTCCTGTCATCACAGAAAATCAATTATATGTATGTAATTCTTTATAGGTTACCAAGTCTTTACCCTCAATCATCTTATCGAACCCCCCAAAAACCTAGTAGTGAGGAAAGAACCAGAATTACCATTTATACATTGCAGAGGAATTGATTGAGATTCTGGGGGCTTCCTCATAGAAATAAGTAACTAAATTCAGTACGGGTGTTTTTGATCCCAACTTTCATGGTCCTCCCTCTTTAATACATCCCTAGGTCATTATTGAGCCATATTTGAACTTATAAGAAACATATTAAAAGGGAATTAGTAAACTTTTGCATTTGACCATCAATAGGAAATTATTAATCCCCAAATTTCTATTCACTGCTCTAATCATGAGTATGTGCTAAGGTATGTGCAATAACTAACTGGCCAAATATTTTGCTGGCTTCAAGCCACAAAAGTTCATTTATTTATTGCTTGTGATCATGTCTAGAACAGATCAGCAGGACTGATCTCAATAAGTCAGCCAGACACATGGTGATGTAGGCATCATCTCAGTTCATCTTTCTACAATCACTGAGGCAAAGAAAAGAGAGTTAAAATTGCCCCGCACTGGCAAGTAAATGTTTCTGCCTGGAAGTGGCTGACATTGTTCATGCTCACATGTTTATAGCCAACACAAGCCACATGGCCCTGGAAAAGGTGGGCTGGTTCCCCAAGGACTCTGACAAATCACCACAAACTTGGGAGCTTAAAACAACAAACAAAAATGAATTCTTTCACAGATTTTGAGGCTGAAAGTCTGAAATCAAAGTGTGGACATGTTTTTATTCCTTCTGAAGGCTCTAGGAGGGAATCCTTTCTTTCCTCTTCCAGATTTTGGTGGCTACAGGTGTTGCTTAGCTTGTGGCTATATCCAATATAACTAATATCTACACATATCTACCTAGTTCCAATACCTACCTATGACTTCATGTGGTTTTCTCCTCTGTGTCTGTCTTTTTTTTCTTGTTACTGGACTTAGGGTCCAACTGGATTACTCAGGATGATCGTATCTCAAGAACCTTCACTTAATTGCACCTGCAAAAACATTTTTTACAAATAAGGTCACCATCCCAGGTTCTAGGAGTTAGTACAGTAATATAGCTTTTTTTTGGGGGGGGGGCACCATTCAATGAACATATATATGAAAAATTAGCATGTGTATTTCACAAACCCCATTTCAAAGATGTTAAAGACAATTATGACAATAGGGAAAATTGCCAGAAGGCTGAATCAGAAGCTATGGGGAACTGTGGTTAAGAAAAATACATCAGGGAATGGAAACAAGAAAAGGAATATTGCCCACTCCCAGAGTAGAGTATCCTCAAAAATTTGCTCATAGGGATTTCAGAATTACTATGGATCAGAGACTGCCAATTGTCTTACATCTGACAGTAGAATGGGAATATGTATGTCGTTATCATGTCTCTATTGTGTCCTTGAATGTGTAAGACAGATAGATCATTTATCTTATGTTGAGGGGTCTCCAGATCTAAGGGAGTCACATATGGGTCATTTGGAGAGCCTATTGTGCATCAGATCTAATGCAGAGATTGTCACAGGCCACTAAGAAATCTGACACTGTAGGCTCTGCAGTGGTTTGGGGTTTCCTTCCTTTGAAGAGATAGTGACTTTATATTGCATGCTGAAAGGGGGTCAAGATACATATTTTGGGACCAAAAGGGAATACTGTGATAGATATTAGTCATGTTACAAAAGTCTTTTCTCTACATGGTAGAAATGTACTAACTCACACACTTGAAGTTATGTATGACCACATGTCTTATTTGGTTAATAACATGTGAGCAGAATTGCCATGTGAGACTTCCAATAATTCTTTAAAGGATCACCTGTCTTTCTCCTTTCATAGCAACTGATCATTTTGCATGTGGCAGTGGCTCCCTTAGCTTTGGCTACCATATGAAGAGGTATGAAATAAAGGTTCCATAATGGATATTAGCATGAGCAAGAAATAATTTCTCATTGTCATATGTCACTAGAATTTTGAGGTTTTTATTCACTATATCTTGAAGAATAACCAAGTTTCTTCTGACTGATATAACTCTTCACATAAAATTATAATGCTAAACACTACAGGTGATATGGGATGCATAATGAAAAATGAGCACTGACTGTAATTTTTAATCCAAATGTCTCAAGAGCCTGTGAGTTATAGGTAAACATGTTTGAAAGATTTTTAAGTTTTTATGACTTTTATTTTTCATTAGATTTACTTTTGTTCGAAGGGAAATTCTATCTTGTATACATCATGTCTAACCAAAAATTTTGACTTTGATTCTTCTTTAACATTGATGAACATAGAGCCAAAAAGAATGTTACAAAGGGCTCCTTAAAAGCAAACTTACAAAAAATAAAACTTCTAGCACACTAGGTAACACCTGACCCAAGCATACTCACAAGAACATCTTTGATTAAATATTATGCTGGACCACTGTCTGCATTTTTCCTATACCAAAGGTGGGGATTTTTGGTAGATATATGATGTTAATGTGTCTATTTGTCTCTTCATAGAGTAATGAAGTGAGCAGTACTAGAAGGAAGAAATTTTTTTTTTAAATTGTGGAGTTTTGTCTATATCAGCAAAAGCAACTCAAATTTTCCATGATCTTGGTTTTATTAAACAATATTTTAAGTAATTCATAATGTTAATTGATATGTTTAAAATGAAAATTACCTCATATTTATTTTTAAAAAAGATACTTTCTTCCTGGATTTTGCTTTTCAATTAATTTAAGGCGGTCTATTAACAATTTATTACTCACATTCATTAATACTCGTAGCTCTTTATCTGATCAGTGTCGGACACACTGCCCTTCTTTCTTCTCACTGAACTGCAGAAACAGCCAGTGGTTCAGCCTCACTCAGCTGCCGAGCCAACTCATGGGAGGAAACTAACACGGTATCTTCAGTGTTCTCGGGGCTATGCTCGAGTTCTATGAAATAGATATCATTATCTTCAATTTATGTCTGAGGTATCTTGCCCAACGTCTGTAGCCAGGAAATGACAGAGCTAGCATTTTCATATTAGTTAGTCTGATTTTAAAGCTCAAGTTTATTACCATCTCTCGTGTAATCCAATTTCCACAGTAAATAAAGTCTAACATTACTTTTTCTTCCATAATCTTGGTATTATCTGGTTGGGATGAACTCTAAATACTCACCTACCTTTTGAGTTTCATATCTGCTTCTTTTGCAAGAGCTCATATAGATTGTCTTCTAATTGAATGACTGACTGCGTGTGGTTACCCTTTGGGAGTGGGAGTCTTAACATTTTTTCATCCCTCGTTACTTAAGGCCACCACATGTATCTTAGATTCTGTATATGAAATGTGGTAGACAGAATTCCAAGCTGGTCACAAAGATTACTGCGTCCCTGGTTTGTTTGCCCTATTTAATCTCATTCCTTTGAGTACAAGCAGGAGCTTAGAAAATAATGGGATATCCTTCCCATAATTATGTTATGTTATATGATAAATGGGATAATGAAGATTTAATTAAAATTCTTAATCAGTCGACTTGAGTTCTTTAGAAGAGGAATTTTCCTGGGTGGCTCTGACTTAATCATTTGCACCTTTAAAAAAAACCATTGATTGAAAGTCAGAAACACTCATCTGCTAGCTTTGAGTAAGCCATGTGTCATGTTTTCGAGACTGTCATCTGTCAAGGAATGATGCGCACTTTCTAGGAGTTGAGGACCTCACTTCTCCAAACCCCAAGAACTAAAATCTTCCAACAACCTGTGCTTAGAAGTGAACCCCAAGCTCCAAAATGAAAACACAGCCCAGCTGACACTTTGTTTTGGTCTTATGGGACCCTGAACAGAGAATCCAGTTATATCAAACCCATACCTCTGACCAACAGAACTGTGAGAGAATGAATGGGTATTGTTTTAAGCTGCTAAGTTTATGGAAATTTGTTATATAACAATAAATTGTAATATACGTAGGGCAATGTACTTTCCATGCTTACTGATTAGCGCTTGGCTTTTGCTCCAAACAAACTAGTTTCCCTAAATGATGACTCTGTCACCCATCTAACTTTTAGTCTTGATACTATAAAAATGACGTCTTAGGATTCCTACCTGCCAAGTTATGCCCTTTAGCTACTGAAACTGGGCTAGGATCAGCTTAAACACACCACCTCCCTTTCTGCATTGGTTTTGTATTCTATTTTTCATGCTTTGGTGTCACATTAAACTGTAACAGTGTGAAATTGTAACCCCCCTCATCATTCTTTTGCCATTATTTCTATAAGTGCTAATCTGACTAATATGTAGCTTGTAGATGAACAGTATGTTTGTATAAAAATCCTAGAAACTAACCTCAAAACAGAAGGACCCCAACCTTCAGGCATGCCAGCTCCGGGAGATTTGCTGACCTTCATCGATGAAGTCAGGAAGACATGAAGCCAGGGTGACTGAACCAGGATGATATACACCAGACCATCACTTGCCTTGTTGGAATGGACTGTGCTTGTCTGCACATAGAGAACTTTGCAACCCCATCCCTTCATCTTTATTCTATTCCCCTCTCCCTCCTTATAAAAACCTCTGCCTCCACTGAGAGGTAGAGATGAGCTTTGAGACACGCATCCCCCATCTTCCAGATGGCCAGCATCTGCAAATAAATCCCTTTCCTTTACATCAGCACACACCTCTCCAGTATTGGCTTTTGTAGCGGCAGGCAGCCGGACCTGTGTTACAAAATCACTTATTTCCTGCACTCTGAATTCTGGCTTCCTTCTCTTTCCCAGTAGCCACTGGTGAGACTCCTGTCTATTTAGCTGCAAAGCCAGGAGGAGTGGCATCACATATTGTTAAATGGATTAAAATATCTAGTATCTAAAAAGAAGTTAATGAAGCTGCCAGTCTTAGTTGGTTATTACCATCAATAAAATTTCTAATAATATATTCATTGAGTAGAAAAAAAGATGGCTATACATGGTATGAATTCAATTATAATAGCAGCAAGACTGTATATTTTCTAGCATTTCTTTTATTATTATTTGAAATCATGTTCGTGTTTCACTAAGTTTTGTACCTCTGATTACAGAGGTATTCCTCCCTTTGATTTCACTGTGTTAACTCTAATTATTGCCTGTCAGAATCTTGGCTACTTTTAAATGTATTTATGTATAATTCCTTCATTTTCTTTAAAATATGAGTAGTCTTGGAATTCCTTTAAACCCATCTATAGTGCACACCTCTGTATATCATGTCAGTAGTGGAAAGTTCATCCGGAGAACAGAGATGATGAACAGGACACCACAGCAGGGAAATTTGAAAAAAAAGAAAAACATATTTATTGGCATGAGCTATAAGAGGGAGAAAGATGTATACAATGTAGAAAACTTTCTGCCAACTTCTCCATTTTAACTCCCAACAGCCCTGATCCAAAATAGATGCAGAGCCCATGAGGAAGAAGAGAGAGAGAGAGAGAGAGAGAGAAGAAGATAGAAAGAATTCCTCCCCGTTTGATGTAAATTCTTTTGCACTAGAAGAATCTGCATTGGACACGAGGGAAGAGATAGGCATGCTTTCAAGAATCCACAGAGGTTAGCAGGAAATCAGAAAAGACAAATGGCAGCCAGAGAGTAGAGTAACTTGGAATCTTAGAGACCTGTGGAACAAATCCAGAACAAGGAAGGACACTTTAAAAGCTGAGGCAGTCAAGCCCCTGATAAATTTGATTTAAATTAAAACTACATGTGTCTTCCCCTCTTTTTTTTTTTAACGTGGATCTTGCTTTGTAACTGACAACAAACAACTCAGTGGAAACCTGGCAGTCTGGCTGCCGAACTGGAGTTTGGCTCTGCCTTCATTTTCATTCATTGCCTTGAGTAGGTCACTAAACTGTCAAAGCTATTAGATTGCAGATGTTCAAATGACTAAAACAATATTTACCTAACTCATAGGCGCACTCGAGGGTTTCATTAATTTTTATTTGCAGGTTGTCAGTTGTCTTTTTCTCTTTAAGACCTACAAGTGGAAAGTACTGAGATATATAAAGTAATATTATCATTTTCCTTCTAATTGATTGATTGCAAAAATGCAGCATTGTGTTAGTTTTCACCAATAAGAGTCAAGTAAAAATCTAAAACTGATTCTTAAATTTCACCTTTTTTTTTCCCTTCGATAAGTGTCCCAGGCTAAATGTGCAATATATCTAAAATACGTGACAAGAAAAGAAGCAAAGACAACTCCATATGCGCATTTATCTTACTATATTCAGTGGACAGGCATTGGTCTCAAGGTAATGGATAGTCATTATCTCAAATATTTGAGATTAAAACAACACTTAGCTGAAAGAAAAACTCACACGCCCTTGCGGTTTAGCACATTGTATCTGTAACAGCAGGGCACGCTGGACATCGCACTCCAGGAGTCTCATATATAAAGTTTGTTTACTTAACAGCTTCCAAACTACTCTCACCTCTCTATATAACTTATGTGTTAACAACTACTTTACATCATGAGTGTGAGGCATATTTTTACAACTTTTATTTAGTTGTCTGTGTCCAGGTAAACAGCAGGGGCTTGCTATAGACACAAATTACTAGTAAATATGGTGGGAATCACAAAGAGTAGAGCAACTCATTCCCAAATAAACCTAAATTTTACATTGTAGGCACATTTTAAAAACAAAAACTCATTGAAACTCTAACTAAAGTGCAAAGCATCATAAGTCTCAAGTGAGCACTAGAAATGTTAAGTAAAAAGAGAATAATCAACCTTAAATGCCTTTATTTTTTTATCTATTATTGTTTAAACTATTATAGTTGGCCCCTCTTTCCCCCCCTTTTCCCACATCTTCCCTCCCCCCACCCCCTCCCTCAGGCCATCCCCACACTGTTGTCTTTGTCCATGGGTTGGACACACATGTTCTTTGGCTAGTCTGTTCACCTTCTTTCTTCCAGTCCCCCTGCCCCCTGTCCGACAGTTTTCAGTCCAGTCCACATATCTGTTCAATGCACAACTTTTTAAAACAACACTAAGATCAAGATTTTTCTTTTTCAAAATTGGCATTGTTACTTCCATGTAGAAACTGAGATTCAGAGATGTTAAGAAACTCTAGAGTCAGGAACAGTGGGGAAAGCTTGTCTAACCCCACTGGAAGGAGAGGACTACCAAGGACATGCGTCACCCGAAGCATCTAGGCTGGCTGGAACAAGGGGTTCAACTGAGAACTGATTTAGATCAGACAGGAGAAAATGTTTAAGTTTTTGCCTGGTAGTTTTATTTATTTATTTTTGTCACGAGAACTCAGATTCACTATGACATGGGCACACAAATTGTTGTCTATGGCAATAGGCTTTAGTTTCTCAGCTTTCCAGCATCGTCTTCTTATGTCAGATGGGCAGTTTTCACTGCTTCTACTTGGTGGATGGGAGTGAGATGTAGACTAGTGCAATAGAGGATGTTCCTTAATATTTATTTATTTATTTATTTATTTATTTATTTATTTGCCACCCAGCACCCACTCAGCCCGCTCCTGAAGTTGGCCACTAGGTCCTGCTTGAGGTTTTATAGCTTGTTCAATCTCAGTCGTGAATGACTGCTGCCCAGATTTCTGCTGCCATAGATGGCACTTGATGTTAGCCTTATTACCTCCTGGAGGTAGTCTGAGGCCAGGCCAATCAAATCAAGGACAATGCACTGAGAGTTTCATTTTGGTTATGAGAAATGGACACATTCTTCACTACAAAACTGGAAAGGATATGGGCTAGGGCTGCTGCTGTTGCATCCAGCTTGGCAAACTAAAGGAAGTAGAGCTGATGGGAACCCAAGAGATTAAGAGGGAAACATGGTCCTGATAATATCATTTACATAAACATCCTGAATAAAGTTGTCCCTAAAAAAATTATTCATTTGATATTTTAGGAATATGAATGTGGTAGGCAAAGTAATACCTCCCAAAGATGTCCAGGTCCTAGTCTCCAGAACCTATAAATTTGTTAGATTAAAGAGAAAATTAAAGTTGCAGATGGAATTAAGGCTGTTAATCAGCAGACCTTAAAATAGATTATTTTGGGTTATCTTGTGAGTCTGATGTAATGGCTAGAGTCCTTAAAAGTAGAAGAGGCAGAAGTTGAGGGTAAGAGGAAAGTGTGATTGTGGGACACTGGGTGGGAAGTGGCAACCTTGTTGGCTTTAAAGATGGAGGAATGACAGGTCCATGATCCC
>VMDR010019529.1:0-18260 GCA_007922815.1 Macrotus californicus | reverse complement strand
GTTATAATTTTGCATGGGTCAAGGCATTCTCTTGCCTCAATATAGCAATATAGGATAACAATTGCTTTAATGGTAAGTAAATTATTTAAAAATTAATTAATTCCCAATTGGGGAGTTCCCTCTGAGTTAGTGACTGAGAAACACATTTACTATAAAAACAATGTAATCCATTAGTAATATTTGGCCTATTCTACAGTATTTTTATTGTGCTTATTGAAAGGATAAAGTGAGTACTATTTGCGATTGTGGCACCATTTGCCGAGGAGGCCTATGACCTTGTTAATCATGACTGCCATTTTACACTTATGAGTTTGTGTCCTCAGGACTGGAAATTACTGGAAAGCAAGAGCAGAACATGACTAACTCCCGCCAAAGCCACAGGCAAAAGATAACATTGGAGCAAACTGCAGCTGATGCAAAACCACCCAAAACCTCCTGTGTTACAATGCCCCCAACAGCCCAGGGGTTACACAACAGCAACCCCCCAACCCTTTTTTAATACAATTATAATCCAATAAAAGCTCAAAGCTCCCACCCCTCAGTGCCAGCATATTGCCCCATACCATGCCCCTCTCCTTTCTTGGAGAGTAAATAAAATCTTTACTCTCTATACTTTCTTCTCTTTGTGAATTCTTTCACAGCCTGTATTACTGATCACCCTAACACATATCACTCCCAGTTTTCTGGATTGGTAGAACATAGAGATGGTACAATTAAAACTCAACTAGGTAAATTTTCAGAAGTTTTTAATCTCTTCTGGCCAAAACTCTCCTGATAGTACTGGTACAGAGAGATCTGATCAGCTCACTGGGTAGAAGTAGGGAGGTGCTATAGGAGGAGCTTGCCGAGGCGATGATACACAGCATAGGGTGGGATTGGGTGAGAAGTTGAATGTCTCCAGAGTGCATGGAAATAAAGAGGGCTGGCTCTCTGTCTCATCTGTGACCTCTCTTCCTTGAGGATGCCTGGATATTCATGCTGAGGATGCCTGGATATTCATGCTACAGCTGCCTACATTTCCAAACATGGTATTTTGGATGAGAAGGAACTCTGGGTGCAGCTCAGGATCAAGCTGACCTGGCAGAGGATGGCAGTATTATCCTTCTTTGAGTGTTCTAGAGGGTATGACCTCGGAAGCAGAAGTCTGCCATTCCAAAATTGTGTAGCTTTTGTGTCATATGTTGTTTTAGTTTGTAAACTAACCCTATAGAAGTAGGATAATTAAAAACTAACAGGGGCAATGATAGAACCCAGGTGTTAGTTTAGCCTTAATTGATAGGCTTGATGGACTAATATATGTGGAAAACTGTTACTCCAAAACTGTGAAGCTTTTGAATAAAGACTCCTTTCCTTTATCACCAAATCTTTGCCTCTGGAATTTTGCTTAGATGGTAGCAGCAGGCAGCAGAACCCCAACTTCTGTTTGCTAACAGTACTCCTCAGCCTGAAATCTGTGGGAAACATAGCATTTCTCCTTATGAAATAGTCACTAGCTGCACTATGATTCTAGATGAAAGGACATATGAATCAACTTTACTGAAAGGAGACATTCTGCATTATTATCAAGGGCTCATTAACCAGTTTATAGGGACTAATAAATTAGTAACACTTCACAGTGTGCTCCTGGGAGACAGAGACCTCAATAACTACAACTTACAACCAGGAGATTTTGTCCATTGGAAAAGACATTAATTAGAGACTCTCTCTCAGACATCGTTGGAAGGGACTTTAACCGGTATTTAACTGCAAATGGACACCTGCTCCTGTCTCTGACACTCTCCTCCACCTATAGTGAAGACCAAAGACTTCCCAAGGATGAGAAGCCACTGATCCCAGAGATAGACAGCTATCCCAAAACATCAAGGCCAGTATACTTACAAATTAATGTTAAACTTTATTTGTTTGATTATCTTTACCTATCTGCTAATATTAACAATAATAATAGTTATACTTTCCTTAGACTTTTCTCAAACCTTGTGTCTGCAGCCCAACTGTTAATTGCTGAAGGTGTGTAAGATTACTTTTATGTTATCAATAATACTCTTTTATAGCTTGCTTTGAAATATAGAAGAAATGCTATTGCAAGAGGAAGGAAAGATATCTATGTATTTTTAAGAAGAGTTAAAAGGACATAGTTTGTCCTGAATGTGTTTACCCCCTAAACCAACCAAGACTACCATCTATATTAATTCAGATAGAAGCTGAGATGACTAAACCACATGATCTTGTATAACTGCTGCTGAGGCATAGAGAAATTTACTTTTAAAACTCTTACCGTCCTCCTGGCCTCTGGAATTTTTTAGATGGTAATTATAATTTATAACATTGCATTCTTACAGCATTGGCCTGGATTAAAACTTAAGGTTAGAGCTCCCAATTTCACAACTATAGGAAATCAAATTAATAACAGCACTTGAGTGTTTCCAATGAGAAGTAAATTGGCCATAGTTGTGGGGGAGCTTTATCCAGCAGAGCTCTCTTGGCCACTGCAAATGAGACTAAGTCTATCAAGATATGATCTGCTTGGGAAGGAAAGGATGACCAGTCTCTCAAAGGAGAAAGGTCTCAAGCCTCTCTCTCAATGGGCTTTTACTGAGTTTAGCTTGCATAGAGGTGCATATCAAAGAAAGGGGGTATGGTTTACAGATAACATTTCTGGGATCACAGGGGTCTTTTTGAGTCAGGGTCTGGTAGACAGGGTGATGCCAATTGGCTGTAAAACCTTGGGAAACAAACTTACTGTGTGTTTGGACCCTTAACATTTAAATTGAGGGCATTCTTAGCAAAGCAGGTTTCACAGGACTTTATGCATTCTTTCTTAGGGTTGATTGCCCTCCGCCAGGAACCACCAGTTTCAGCACAGGACTGCACCCTCCTTCAGCAGTGTTACAGGCCTGAATCAGGCAGGGGAGCAAGACAGCTAAGAGATTAGGAGACTTTTTACAGACAGAATGAGGACTCAGGCTATGATGAGGCCGAGAGGTGAGGGTCCTTTGTCCCTCCTCCACAATCTCCTAAGTCCTTCCCTGATGATCCCTTCATGACTGTGCCTGGCTTAGGTTGTCCCTCCCTTGAGGACTCTTACCCATCATTGACTATCCAGCCATCCTCCAGGTGCCAGGCGGGGTGATGTAAAGGGGGCAGAGACTGTGCCCTTGCTGGGAGGATAAGTTTTGTCTCCTTAGTGGCTTATGATCCCAAGGTCCCCTAGCTGTGGGGCATTTTCATTTGTTGGTGAGGTTATAGCTCCTAAAACCAGGCAGGACAGTTCCCAACACATAGTGTCACAGGTGGGCATAGGTAACCAGGTTCTTGGTGATCGTGGACAAAGAATCAAACTGAACAACACCCAGTTTATAGCAGAAAAAGAGAGAAGATTTATTAAGCAATGGTATACTCCACAGAACATGGGAGCGGGCCAACTAGCAGCAGAGATTGGCCTCAGGGACTGGAGGGATTCTATTCTTATAGAGCAGATATTTCTTGGCTAGTTTTGGCGGGCTTTTATTGTACATGTGCAAGTAGTTGTATTACTTTAAAGCTACTGTGCATGTGGTCTCCCATGATTTTCCTTGAGTGGCCACTGGAGAAGGGGGTTGCACAATGTGAATTTATTATAATGCTATTATAATGAAGCAGGGGTCGTGTAGCATCATCTGTTCAGGTGCATTCATGAGTCACCATGATTCAGTGCTTTTTCAGAAAGTGGGAACAACTGGTCTTAGAACACAGTCTGTGTCCTGTATTGTCCTTTATCTTAGCCCTGGGGCACCTCTGGAGTTTCCTCCTTCCTGACTATCTCCTGCCTCAATAGTAAATAGAAACCCAATCCATGGTCAGATTATGAAACTGTAAATGAGTGTTATACTAGATGCAAAATATAGAAAAGTGAGACAGGCAACAAAATCTGGATTATGATAGCTTATAAATTAGAAGGGATCCAGAGTATTTTTCTTAATAAAGACCCATAAGAACTGACTGCCTTCCATTTCCATGCTTTTCATTTTGGAGAAAATTCAGCCTAGATTTCCATCTAAGGTTACCGTTTTGCCCCATCCCATGGTCCATCATTCAGCAAGATGAATGCTGACTCTGAAACTTCATAGGAATGAGCCTTCCTAGCACTGTCAGACCTCATTATCCATCCAAAAGTTTGATCATCAGTGCATCTTTGGACTGATTTATGATCAAAAGGGGGATGTGTGGATAAAAAGGGGCCACATACCACATCGGACAAGCTCAAAGGAGGTCTGTGTGATGACATTATGAACTCAGATTCCTAAAGTAACCACACAGAACTATCTGAAATTTAAAATTTTCTAACTAAAAGCAGGTCGTTGCAGGAAGTAATTGTCCTAGGCTAGAATCTTCCTTGACAAAAGTTAATCTTTACCTTAATTGAGCCTGTCTATTGTCCTTTTGAATTTATTATAATGTACCTTGGTATGTCAAGGTAACTTCTCTTTTTTTAAACCCCTGAGGCACAACCACTGCACCAGAGCATAGACCACAAATCCCCTCATTGTTATTTTTGTCATGTTAACAGTTGACTGTTAACTACTCTGTACCCACCTATGTAAAAGAAGTATGTATCTATCATTTTACCTTTTTATCCAATCCCAGAGGTTTCCCTGCTTTGCTTTCTCCCTTCTCCCTAACTTTCACCAATGAATTTTATGTAACCCATTTACATCTAATCTTTTTGTTATAATATATAAAATAAGGTGCAAAACTGTCATTTTTCTGGAGCATTATCTTAATCTTTTGAGGTTTTGCTTCCTGGCAATTGTAGTTTGGCTTAAATAAACATATAAAAATTCCTACAGGTTCAGACATTTCTTACGTTGATATATCTTTCTATCTATCTATCTATCTATCTATCTACCATCTATCATCTATCTATCATCTATCTATCATTTATCTATTCATCTCCCTATGAGTTTGTAACAGGCTGCAGCCAGGGCCTTCCCCCACATAGGGGGATTTCTAATGGGGTCCAGTGTGAGGTCAGAGCCTCCAAGAAACCACGAGAAGACAGCGAGCTAATAGCAAAGCAAGGGGTTTATTGAAAGCAGGGTCTCTCCAGAGCGAGAGAGGGGAAGTAGTAGAGTTGAGACCAGTTCCCGCCTGGGTGACTCTGTGCAGGGTTTTTTTTAAAGAAAAAACCCCACGCACTATGGGGAAGTAGTCTTGTACTGCTCTACTTTTCTCTTACTGTGTTTCTATCCCACGGCTTTCTAGTTTCTGGGACTCATTCCTGTGGCTTCCTTAGTTCTAGTTCCTGGAACTATCCTGTCCCTGACCAATTACTTATGTGCTGTACCACCCTGGTCTGTTTGTTCTGATATCCTGTCTTGCTAGCTGGGGTGCCTCTATGCAAGGTCAGACCAGACTACCACTCTTGCCTTCTTCTTTATATAAAAAAAGAAAAGTAGGGGTTAGTGGAATGGGAACATCAAGGGTCTTCTGTCTGCTTCCTGCTGAGTGATGGGGGGAGAGCATAGATTTTATAGGCTCAGGGCAAGGGGACTTCCTCTTCTTGTGCTGTATTATGGTGTAGAGGATGGTACCCTCTTAGTAGCAGAATGGTATTAGTGGTTTCTGCTGCAGTGGCTTCAATTGTTCTTCTTATGAAGTTGATTAACAGCTTAATTAAACAAGGTCCTACTAAGAGGAATAGTAATAAAATGAGGAAAGGGGTAATTAGGGGCAATAGCAGTGCCTTCAGTGATGGGGAGAGATAAGAAAGCAGAGTTGAGAGCCAGTTCCACTAGTGTAGGTTCTTTCCTTGGCCCTTTGTATTATGTCCATATTTCTCTTCAGTATCTCTAAATTTTTCTTAACTATACCTGTGTTATTGATATAGAAGCAGCAGGTTTTATTAAGCATAGCACAGGCAACTCCTACCTCGGCCATAAAGATATCTAAGGCCTGTCTGTTCTGCAGGACTACATCAGCTAGACTATTGAGTGACTCCTGCTGCTTCTCTATCATGTTGATGGTGACATTCCAGATTTGTTGGAGGGTAATGGATATGTTTAAGATGGATCTTTCCAGTAGTGATATTCCTGCAAACCAAAAGAAGCCACGTGCAATGGAGTGGCCCAAACCAGGTCTTTCTAGGATTGGGTTTTCATGTACACGATAACTCCAGTTAGGATCTGCTAGGTATCTCTTTGGCCTAGTGTATGGTTTGGGCCGTGACTGGAAAGAAATACTTAAAAAAGAGCTAAGGTTGAGGACACTCTTGGAAGAGGCCATTTCTTGCTGAGTGAGTATGCCTGCATTGGGAACAAGTTTTACTACGGAGCAGGTTCTGGACCAGTAGATAGGGAGGACTAGATATACTTTGGTTCCACACATGAAATAAAATCTCATTCCTCTTAGGGCAGTTGTCCAATAGCCTCTATTTTTTGATTTTCTGAAATCAGGAGTAACAGCTACATTGGGGAGCAGAGAGGATCCCCCTATTCTTCTTGGTACATTAACCATTGGACAGGGAAGCTGTTGAGAGGTTATGTGGGTGTTGGCAAACTCCATTAAGGATAAGTCTAGTAATAAAGGTGGATGAGGATTTTCCTTTTGTGGCATTTTTGGAGGTTACATTTATTTGTGTGTATGCTATGCTTGTTCTGTCCCCTTTTTCCCAGGTGCTGTGGGTAAAAGTGCACACCTGTTCTTCGACAGTGCAGTTGTGATAGGTGGTGTTGAGACAACACCTGGTGGGTATGTGGGGGGTGAGAAGATTGCCTTGTTGTGCCAAGACATAAGTGTTATTGCATAGTTGTGTGTGGTAAATGGTGCCTAAGTAGATTGCCCTACTCCTCGTATTGTTGAAGTTTTGGAAGCAGAAACCAGCTTTGCCATAGAGTGAGTGTCTGCCCTGTGCTTTCCCTGCTATTGGGGTTAGTTATATTTTTTGCCCCTAGGTGGAATAGAGGGGGTTGGAGTATTAATAACTCAAATATGGTTGCTGGGAAAGCGATGAGCTTAATACCTGTAGTGGAGGAGGTACTGGAGCATATCCAGCAATTGCTTTTATGAATAATGTTGACTATGCATTGAATTACAGGGGTGATGGAATGTCTAAAGGGCAGGACATAAAAGATAAGAGGAAAAAGGAGTAGGAGATTGATTTTCCTATTGAGATTAGTGCAGGAGGTTTGCAAGTAGCAGAGTAAGGATGAAAGTACTGAACTGTATTTCCTGGGGGTTAAAATCCTGTAGTTCCCTTTGTAGCCAAAGGTCTCTGATAACTTACTGGAGCTCAGAAACAGACTCCGGGGGTTTATGATATACAGAGAGTTCCTGAACAATAATGTGGAGGAACAGTATTATACCTGTAAGATGGAGGTCTTCTTGCAGCATAGATTGGAGTGTTTACTTCGGCCAGGTGATTTTTACCTTAAGGTCTCCAGTGGGGATACAGATATATGAGGGTTTGGAGGAGGGGATCTCCTTGTCCTCTGGAGATTGGAGCAAGTGGCCGAGAAGTTGGTACTCCAGCTCCTGATGTGTCTGAGGGCTGTACCCGTGTTATGAGTTTGAGATGAGAAAAATGTATCCAGGGCCTAACCTCTTGAAGTTTAGCCACCATGGGGGTGGTGAAGAGGACTAAGTATGGGCCTGTCCACATAGGGGAAAGGGGCTTCAGAGTTAAGGTTTTTATATAAACATAGTCTCCTGGGATGATTGGAGGGGAGGAGAGTATTTCCCTCGATGTGCTGGGAAGACAATAATTGGCATAGTCTAAGGGTGTTCCTGGTATGTGTTAGGATGGGAAAATAGTCCTCATATGGTGTGTGGCTGAGAGGAATGTTGTTGAGGATGAGAGGGCACCCATTCATCAGTTCGAAAGGGCTTAACGTGTATGACTTGTGTGGAGCTGCGCTGACTTTCAGGAGGACTAGGGGTAGGAGTTTGTCCCAGGTGAGATGAGTCTGGTTGATAAGTTGTGTTAAGTGAGTCTTGAGGATGCCGTTCATCCTCTCAACTTTCCCAGATGACTGGGGCCTGTAAGGTGTTGGAGCCTCCACATGATACCTAGAGCCTGGGATACCTGCTGGGTAATTTGGGAGATAAATGCTGAGCCATTATCCAATTGGAAGGACATTGGGAGGCCAAAATGTGGAGTGATTTGAGTAATTTTTCTGTTACCTGTGAGGCTTTTTCTGAGGAAGTTGGGGAATGCCTCTGTCCATCCACTGAAGGTATCTATGAATACTAGGAGATATCTGAGCTTCCATATGGGTGGCATGTGTGTGAAGTCGACCTACCAATCCTGACCAGGGGGACCTGTCTTCTAACTTGGTGAGTCGGGAAATGGGGAGGTCTCAATCCCCCTTGTGGTGTTATTTGCTGGCAGATGATACATTGCTTGGTTATTTTTTCTAGGGTAGAAAGTAGGGAA
Source organism: Macrotus californicus (assembly GCA_007922815.1). Classification (NCBI taxonomy): domain Eukaryota; kingdom Metazoa; phylum Chordata; class Mammalia; order Chiroptera; family Phyllostomidae; genus Macrotus; species Macrotus californicus. Next base: position 9,850 of record VMDR010019529.1, on the reverse strand, counting down.
TGGTGTAGGAGGGTCTGAGAGAAGAGAGGTGAGGGGTCTCACACTGATGTGAAACTGGTTGTGCAGGTCAGTAAGGATTTGGGTGGCATGTTGTTCTGGTAAAATAATTTTGTTTTTAAGGGTATACCATCCACTGGAAAAGGTCACTCCCCATTTGGGGAGATTTAGATGTTCCTTGTTGGTGAATGGTGGTGCTGTATAACTAACAGTTGGGTAAGTGGTTGAGTGTTCTGGGGCTTGCCTTTTGGCCTTGGTGTCTGTTTTATTGTTTCCTGAGGGGAACTCCAGCCAGCCAGGCTCCCCAGGGCAGCCGCAGATGGAAATAAATGGTTGTCCCGGATGCAACCTTGTTGCTCCTATGGGAAAAGGTGTGGTGATTCCCTCTAGTGGAGAATGCCCCAAGCCCTTCTCTGACATGGCTTTTATTAGGGTTGGGCAGTGCAGGGGGGTACAGCACATGTGCATAACTCATCAATCAATGTCCAACAGGCTATAGTCATAAAAAACTAACACTATCTATAGATAAGAATGAAAGAAACACAGAAATCTTTTCAGGTTGGGGTCTGTGAGACATGCAGGCGCCAGATGGCTGTAAAGGCATACATCATGAAGTAGGGAGTTTCACTCCTTATGCCTTGAACTCAAACATCTGGGTTGTAACAAGGCTTATCACGGAGCAGAGCTGGCTTCAAAGGACAAAAATGTACATTTCAGGACCGATTCCTACGGGACCCACAGTGTTAGAATCTAGTCATGCCTGGCTTCAGAGGACAAAAATGTACATTTCAGGGCTGATTCCCATGAGACCCTCAGTGTTAGAATCGAGTCATGCCTGCCACCTGCAGTATGACCTGGTTTTCCAGGGAGACTTACCAGCTCCTTTCAGAGCTTGCTCTTATGGGGCTACAGTCTCCAAAACCACACAGAGTAGTTCCCAACAGTTTCCTCTGAGGATGTGATCTCTTTTATATTGATGTCCCTTGTAGTGAATTACAGCAGCATGTTTGGGTAATGAGGCTGCCTGGAAGAGCTTGAGGATGAGGTTTCTGTTAATGATGGGGGAATGTTTAGAGGTGAGGTATCCTCTCTCCCTCCAGATGGGGATGTGTGAATGTATGATATGGAAGGCATACTTGGAGTTGGTATATATGTTCACCGTCTGTCTCTTGGCAAGAGTTAGTGCCCTAGTTAGAGCTATAAGCTCTGCCTGTTGAGAGGTTGTTCCTGGAGGGAGAGACTTACATTCTAGAATATTGTCGAGGGTGACGAGAATGTAGCCCGCTCCCTGCTTGGGAGCCTTAGCAGAACTCCCATATATGAACCTATTGGGTGTAGGTGGTGGGAGAGGGTTATCCTGGAGCTTAGGGAAGGGATGTAAAAAGTGGTGAATGACCTCATTACAATGGTGAGAGTCTGGAGAGGAGTTAAAGGAGGCAGCAAGGAAGCTGGATTAAGGCTTCCAGGGAAGGGTGGATTTGAATTTGAGGGTTTTGTAGGATCTGAGCATGGAGAAATTGTAGCTGGGAGGGAGAAGCATTAGATATATCCAAGTGTGTGATGAGAGGGTTTATGGAGTGGGAGGAATATACTATCAGGTTGACATGTGGAACTAGCTTAAGAACCTCTTGAATAAGGATGGCTACTGCTGCCAGAGCCCTCAGGCAAGATGGCCATCTCAGAAATGGGACATCTAGTGGTTTAGAGAAATAAGCTATGGACATTAGGTTGGGCCCCTAGTGCTGAGCTAAGAGGCTCAAGGCATAGGCATCCCGGTGTCTGTATATAGTATAAATGGTCATTGGGGGTCTGGGTGAGCTAAAGTGGGGGCCTGCCACGGGTGTCCTTAAGTTTCTGGAAAGCCTTATAACTCCTGTAAGTCACCAGTAGTTGCCTGGTGTAAAGGTTTAGCTATTAGGCCAAAGTTGGGAATCCAGGTGCTAAAGAAGTTGGCTAACCCCAGGAAGGAAAGTAACTCCTTCTGGGTCTGAGGTAGAGGGCTGTCAGTAATTAGACTTCAGCGCTGTTGTGTGATGGCCTTATGGGTGGGAGTTAGTAAAAGTCCTAGGTAGGTGACCTGAGCCTGCAAAAACTGCCCCTTTGCCTTGGAGACCTGATAACCCTTTTTTAATAGGAAGTTAAAAAGGGAGATGACGTGCTCCTGTGAGATTTCTTCAGATGGACTGCAGAGTAAAAGGTCATCTACACATTGGAGCAGAGTGCCGGGGGCTAGGCCTATGTCCTGTAGGTCAGAGGCCAGGGCCTGATGGAAGAGATGGGGGCTATCCCTAAAGCCCTGAGGGAGGACGGTCCAAGTCAGTTGTTTGGTTAAGTTTGTAGCTGGGTCTGTCCAAGTGAAAGCAAAGAGGTACTGTGATTGAGAGGAAAGGGGAATGGTAAAAAATGCATCTTTTAGGTCTAGGACAGTGTAATGAGTGGTTCTTGTGGTATTTGGGAGAGCAGGGAGTATGAGTTGGGCACTATGGGGGTAGTGGGAGTGGTTGCCTCATTTACTGCTCAGAGATCTTGTACAAGTGGGTATGTTCCATTGGGTTTCTTTACTGCCAGGATGGGGGTGTTGGCTGGGGAAGCTACATTGCGTAAGAGGCCTGATGAGAAGAGACAGTCTATAATGGGTTTGACTCCTATCAGGGCCTGGGAAGTAAGGGGATACTGAACTTTATTGGGGAGTTTTCTGGGGTCTTTAAGAGTTACCTTGATCAGTTTATGATGTGAGGCTACAGAAGGGTGTTCTGTGTCCCAAACATGAGGTTCAATGGAGGAAAGGAAGGTGGGATCTGATGAGTTAGGCACTGGGGGATTTGGGTGGCTTCCTAAGGTTAGCAGCAGGATGGTTTGTGGGTTTAAAGCATGTGTTATGCTCTGTAATGAGGGTATTAGAAGGGAGGCTTGTGGCTTGGCTAAAGTGTTCCTCCCTATTAGCAGGACAGGGCAGGTAGGTATAACTAAGAAAGAATGAGCAAAGGTGTATTCCCCTATATGGCAGAAGAGCTGAGGAGTGGCCCATTGTTTTGTTAGTTTTCTGTCTATTCCTACAACAGAGGCTGAGGAGGGGGTTAAAGGCCCCGAATATTCTGGCAGAACTGCGAATGTGGCTCCTGTAACTAGGATAAAGGAGATGGGCTTACCTGCCTCTCACAGGGTTACTCTGTGTTCAGTGATGGTGATGGCAACAGTTGGGGCTCTTGAACCTGGGCCTCATCAGTCTTCTGCAGCTAGACTGAGTAGGCCAGGGACTGTGAACTTGAGGGCTGCTTCTCCCACAGAGGAAGGAAGTCTAGTTCCTTGGTTGGAGGCTGACAGACAGTCAACCTTCCAATGCCCTGTCTTCTTGCAGAGCAGACAGTCTGGGAGGTGGCTGTGGGTTCGGGCAGAGCCTCACCCAATGTCCTTCCTTTCTGCACCTGAAACAAGGATCCTGGGGAGTCCCCACCTGAGTAGATTTCTTCCCTTTCCCATGACCCCTAGGGGTTTGTCCCTGGAGGGCAGTGGCAAGCATTAGGTATCTTGAGTTCTCTCTTTCCTGCCTCTCCTTTTCCCTGGCAGTTTCTCTTTCTTCTCTCTCTCTATCTTTCTTTTTCTGTTCTAGTTTTTTCTCCTCCTCTCTGTTGTTGAACACCTGGAAAGCTGTCTTAATGAGGTCTCTTTGGGGTGTTTGTGGGCCATTCTCTAGTTTTTGGAGCTTTTTCTGAATATTGAGTGCAGATTGACTTATGAAATGAGCTTGAAGGTATAAGCTCCCTTCTGCAGAGCCTGAGTTCAGATTGGTGTATTTGAGAACTGCCTCACTGAGACAGCTCAGGAAGGCCACAGAATTTTCATCTCGCTCTGAGTGATTTCTAGAGTTTTATTATAATTTACAGCCTTAAAGCTAGCCTTCTTCATGCCTTCAATAATGCAGGTCAGGAAGTGTGACATTTTTCTTATATCAGGTGAATCAGGTTGATAATCTCAGTTAGGAGGGGTAATAGGAACCACAACCATGCCCTGGGGGCAGGTTGGATCCTCAACATATAGCTCATCTGCATAGGTCATAGCTGCAGTCCAGATATGGCCTTTCTCCTCTGGGGTCATGGTTGAGGTGAGGATGACATTAACATCCTGATATGTAAGATAATAAGTTTGAATAAGGTATTTAAATTCCTTAACATAATTTGTGGGGTCCTCAGAAAAAAAGCTGAGCCTGTGCTCTATTTGTGCTAAGTGTGTGTGAAAAAGGAACATGAACCCACATTACTTCCTCTCATCCTGCTACTTCCTTGAGAGGAACTATCCCCAAGGAAGCCTCAGTAGGGACAGACATTGAGGGATTTGAGATAGGCCTGTGAGAATGAGTGTGAGGCAGGGAGATAACAGGCAGGCATAAGGGCTTCGTTCTGGGGGGGCGGGTAGCGGAGTCGGGGCTGGGAGGCTGTGAGGGTTCCGAGTTCCCTGAATGAGATGAGTTGTCTAAGGGTGGGGGATCTGTATAGGGCAGAGGGTGATCAGCGGGATCAAAGGAGGTGACTGATGAAGAGTGGGGATGGGGGAGGTGCAAAAGGGGTAGGCTTAGATCCCTTTTCCTTAGAGAAGAGGAGATGAAAGGCAGTGAGTTCTTAGCGGAGTGAGGGTTTGGCCCTAAGTGTCCAAAAAGCCTGGAGAGATATGAGCGGGGACCACTTGCCAGAGAGCTGCATGAAATTGTCAAGATCTGTGAAAATGTCGAAATCGAAGGTGCTGTTTTCTGGCCATTGATTCTGGTTGTCTAGAGGATATTGGGGCCATGCCATGGTGGAGAAAAAGATGAGCCTCCAGGCTTAATCTCCTGGTCTAATTGGAGTGTCTTTATGTTTCAAAGGAGACACCCAAGAGGGGTATTCTTCAGAGGTGGGGATTGACTGTTCCCCATTGTGGAAAGACTTACAAAGAGAACAAAGGTCAGGGTGAGGGTGAGAACGAGTCCGAAACCACAGATGGACTGAGCTGTGAGACGGGCATCCCCATGTCACTGTTGCAGGCTAGTGAGAAGAGAAATAGTCTTTCCAGTTGTCCCTGGGAGTTGACTGCCCCGGTGAGAGAAACGAGGAGGACTCTGACTAAATGTTCAGGTTTTGAGTAGTGAGTAGCAGTGGACTGCCCTGGTAAGAGGAGATAGAGTCAGAGTCCTCAGAGAGATTGGTGGGGAACTCAAAGTCACCCTGTAGATTCATGACTGCTGTTGTCTGTGGAGGAGAGGAGCAGTGGCTAGGCGATTCTGGGCAGAGGAGATAGATGGGATTAAAGAGCCAAGCAGGGAGCTCAAGCTGTCGACTCATGGGATCCTTAGTGGCTGTTGGTCCAGGAGTCGAGTCCAGACCCAGTGGGTCCCATCCGAGGAGGACTGGGGTCAGGCAACCTTGACTCCCAGGTTTCAGCACCAAAACTGTGAGATTGGAGTCTCCGAGAAACCATGAGAAGACAGTGAGCTAATAGCAAGGCAAGGGGTTTATTGAAAGCAGGGTCTCTCCAGAGCGAGAGAGGGGAAGTAGTAGAGCTGAGACCAATTCCCACCTGGGTGACTCTGCAGGGTTTTTTAAATACCCTCCCCCCAACCTCTCCCCCTCTCCACAGTGCACTATGGGGAAGTAGTCTTGTAATTGGTTACTTTCAACTGCTCTTCTTTTCTCTTATTGTGTTTCTATCCCCTGGTTCTCTAGTTTCTGGGACTCATTTCCGTGGCTTTCTAGCTCTAGTTCCTGGAACTATCCTGTCCTTGACCATTACCTGAGTGCTGTGCCACCTTGGTCTGTTTGTTTCGATGTCTTGTCTTGTTGGCTGGGGTGCCTCTATGCATGGTCAGACCAGACTGTCATCCAGAACTCAGGGTATCCAGGAAATATTAAAAATATAGGATGTCCTCACCCCCACAAGTCTGAACTAGGGGATGGGACACATGGAACAGAGCCATTGAGTTATTTTACATATCAACAGTTTTGCAAATAACCTCTAGAATGGTCATTTAACATATCTATTGTGGGGGGGCTCTGCCCCCAGACCCCCTCCCACCCCATCTGCCACAGATGAGAATAAATCTACCAAGACATGATCTGCTTGGGGAGGAAAGGTGGCCGAACTCTCAGAGGAGAAAGGCCAGGAGCCTGTTCCTCAATGGGCTTTTATTGGGTTCAGTTTGCACAGAAATACAGGTAAAGCTCATCAGTCACTGTCAGGCAGTAAGGATCAAACAATGGATAACATACAAAGAACTATGGGGGCTTATTCTGAGTCAGGGTCAGTTAACTAAAGGGCCATAAAACCTTGGGAAACAAACTCATTTCATGCTTGGACCCTTATCAGAAAATTGAGGGTATAAACAAAGTAGGTTTCACATTTTCTGTATTCTTTCTTGGGCCTGATCACCCCAGGAAACCACCTGTTCCTACCCAGGGCTGCACCACCCTCTGGCATTGTTTCAGGCTTAAGTCAGGCAGGGCAAGTAAGGCAGCCAAGAGGTTAGGAGACTTCTTACAGACAGAATGAGGACTCAGGCTAGGTCAAAGCTGAAGGGTGAGGGTCCATCACCCCTTTTTTCTATCCCCCACAAGTCCTTCCCTGGTGGCCCCATCATGACTGTGACTGTCTTAGGTCATCCCTCCTTTGAGGAATCTTACCCATCATTGGCTAACCAGTCATCCCCCTGGGGCCAAACAGGGTGAAGTGAAAGGGGGCAGAGGCAGCACCCTAGCCAGGGAGATAAGCTTTGTCTCCTTAGTGGCTTATGGTTCCAAGGTCCTTTACTCAGCCTTAGCCATGGGAGGTTACAACTTATGAAACCAGACAGGGTGGTTCCCAACAATCTATAACTTTTGGCTGGTTTCATAGATATGTTAAGTAGCTGTGGCCAGTGCTTTGAGCCAGGGAGACATGAGTGACTTGACCCAGGATGTAACTGAGGGGCAACTCCCCCTGGTTACTGTACCTGCTTGAGAGCCTGGAGATCGTTGGCTCCACACCATGGGGCATACCTACCCAGACTTATTATGGCAGCCCAAAAAAGCTGGAAAAATATGGGAATGCTGACATGCGTTGCCGATTGTGGGAGGAGTTGGAAATGGGGATGCAGAGGAAGACATCCTACACAAATAAAGAGTAGGAAAAGGAAGCCTCATTTTTATTAGACTTGCATAACCTGGGTATTCAAACTTTAAAAAGGTAATGAGAGGAAAACTATAGTCCAAAATGATGTATTAACAAAAATGAAAAATAGCCTAAATTGAAAAATTGACAAATGAAATCCAGCAATGTATGAAACAAATGCATCCACATCAAGTCAGGTATATTTAGGAATGTAAGGATGGCCCACCTCAAGAAAATTTGTGATTTAATGTATCACAATGAAAAATTAAAGGAGAAAAATTATATGACTATCCCCCCAAAATAACTGGTAAAATCAACAGCCATTAGCACATCAGTAAGAGAGGCCTTTCTTTAACCCCCCAAAATGGTGTCTATTCTAACCAGATAGGGAACATGCCTGTGGGCTGAGGAAGAGAAAGGAAGACTTTAATGATGCAGACTTCCAATGTGTTTCCTTAAAATCAGGAACAAAATACTTGTAATGCACAGAAGGATGTTTAGAGGGGACACACTCCAGCTCCTTGGTAATTGAAGATATGAAGTAGAAGAGGGGGCTTTTTTGAGGGGGGCTCTTAGGCTTACTGTGTAGCACTAATTTTTCAGTGAGTATGTGCCACCCACTCAGAAAGGAAAGACTGTGGGACACATTGGCCTTAATGTGAGACCTACAAAACAAACTCTTGTGTCACATGGAAATGTGCAAGCAGTTCTGTGAGGCCAGAACAGGTCAGAGTTAGGTGTTTGGATGACACCACGTGATGGAGCTCTCTACATGCAAGTCATTCAGCTTGGGTCTTTAACAAGGACCATGTAGTTCAGCACATGTCCCCATTGCAGTCCTGTCCCCTGCCTGACCACCTCCCTCCCACCCCTACTTCCAGAGCCCTAACCCACCCTGAGGATCCATCAGTGGGTCCTACTTCTCCTGGGAAACGAGCCTGTAGAGAGACTCAGGGTAGGGTTGGGATGGAGCAGGCTGGATCACATGTGACAGTCTTATGCTCTCCAACACAGACATTCTTTAGGTGTTTGGACTGTATTCTGGATGCAGTAGGCAGTGGGGGAGGGGTCAGGAGCTCTGCCTTTCTGTCCAGGAACTATCCAGGAACTGAGGTGTGTTTCATGAGGTCTTTAGAGCAGATTGCCTTTTGTTCCTAGGACCGGTTGGTTGAAGATGATTGATTTAAGAGGCTGGAGACTTCCATCCATGTTCTTTAAAACTCATTATTGTTTAGGTCCTTTCTAGTTTTACCCTGAGAGATACGGTTAGTTCTCCTTTGGAACTGTAGAAATGATAAAATGATAAACAATCAAAGGTACAAATCAAGACTATTTAAAATAAGGACATAATAGATGAAGTCTAGATAATTCACCTCCTCCCAATAGCCATCCCCCCATCATGTCTATATTAAGTCTGAAGTGGCTGCAGATTCTGAATCCTCAGGAAACCTGTATTTTTCTTCCTCCTTGATCCTTTTGTGTTTTTCTTTATTAGACCTAAAGTGGAAGCAGTGGGGTTAGAACTTTGGAGTGGCTAATAAAATGTAAGTAATTTCAATGTTCTCCTGTGTATTTTTGTCTCATCAGCTTCACAGTTGCTCAGTACACAAGGCAGGCTCCATACTGAGGACCTAAAGCTGTTTTCAAAAGCCTAGCATCACACCGGCTGAGAGCCTCAGTGTCCTCTACTTGCAGCTGTTCTCTCATTTCCTTGGTCCCTGCAGCCCTTGGCCATGGCTGGAGGACTAAGGCACTCAAGGAACCTATGAATTTTCTGCTGTCTCAAGTTTGACTCCCTCGCTCTTTTTCTTCTTAATTGTTTCAACATTTTGAGATAAAATATCTTATTGGACTACAGCTATTCATGCAAAAACTCACAGACTTCTGACTCCTGGGAAGTCTATACACCTGCATTCTGTGGATAGAAAGTAAGCCTGGAGTTTTAAATGTAGTCAGTGGACTGACAAGCTGGTGTTGATGTCACTGACCTTGATCCTTTTTAGAGGCTTTCTTGGTGATAAACTGGGCTCCCTGGTTCCAGAAGACTGATAAACCTTTATGCAAAGTAATGCGAAAAGATTCATTTTACTTTTGCACACCAGAGTTGTCTTCTCTTTGGGGAAACAGCTGTTTTTTAAACCAGTTTTTCAAACACTGGTTTTTAACCAGTGTTTCTGAATTCTCATGTCTGTTACGTGGTCTTATCCTTATGCTAGACTCCGTATTTTGTTACTGGTAGTCTCCTATGCGTTTGTGCAAGGAAATGTTGGTTTACTTAGAAATTTAGAGCTTGAATATCTATTTTGTAATACTGCTTCAGAATTCTAAGTTAGAAGGCAATTTCAATGTACTGTTTCTATTTGAAAAGGGAATATTAAGATGCCTCTGAAACATAATTATTGGAAGAAAGCACCAGAGGCAACACTTAATCCTGAGCACTAGATATAGGCTCTGCAGAAGGGCTCAAAATTAAAAGAAACATTTGAAATTTTTTCTCAAAACTAGTGCTTCCATTTCTAGTCAAAGCTTCTAAAGAAATTGAATATTAGTTTCTGTTTGAAAGAAATATTCAAAAATTAAAAACTGGTAAAGTCAAGAATAATTATGTTTTGGAGAAACTGTTCTTAAACAACAACAACACAAACAAAAAGAATAATGAGGTTTTCTAACTAAATCTAAATACTAATCAGATGTATAAAAACTGAAAATTTGACTGAAATTTCATTGTATAATTTGA
>VMDR010019528.1:0-18269 GCA_007922815.1 Macrotus californicus | reverse complement strand
GCTACTCCTTCATCTCCCCTCCAAAAATTCCTATATATCCTAAGAGAAAATCTCCATTAAAAAGTCACAACTTAAATACAGTGGGATAATGCCACATTTGATTTAAAATAGCAATAAATTATAAATTGCCAAATAACTTAATGTAATTCACAATGCAAATCCCTGGTATAAAAAGAATCCATCTTGCCCTGAATATAATAAAGCAGTCCAATGATTTCAAATTACTTATGAAATAAAGGCAAAAATAAGGTGTAAAATACTATTTATAAAAGTCAAGTAAGAAACCAGTTCTCATAAATCTTTTTACAAAGATAAATGTAATGTGCCTTCCCACTTCTAAAAATTGTTAGGGTGGCTTATAATTAGTGGTTTCAAAAATGACTAAGGAAACTAGAAACTGAATTACACATTTATAACATATGACATATTAAGTATATATGTAACAATAATACTGCAATGGTAATTTAAATTAATTTTTGGACCTGCTACTTTTTGGCAAGTATATTTCTTTTTCAAAGTCTTTGCTGTAACTGATTAATTTTTAAATGTTAGTTTTCAAAACTTTGCTACTTGAGATCTCTGTTAATAAGAAGATACCAGAAGTCTCCAATAGTACTAATATGCCTATAAAAAAAAATAAAGATTGTTCTTGCATCTTTTGTTATTGTAACAAATACACTTTAAAATAGACCACATTGTTATGCCTGTAAATTAAAAATACCCAAACCCTTAAAAAGGAGGAGGAAAAGGAAAGGAAAACGGAAAGTTCTTATTTAAAAATAAATATGAAGTCCTTGCATTTCTTAAGAACTTTATCTTCTTTTGGACCAAGCTGTATCTTCTACCATTCATCCATGGGATATGATGTTAATTCTCCACTTTGTAGGTTTCAGTTCGAATTTTCTTGAATGTTTGCAAAGCTGGTATTGGACTTGAGACGTTTGGCTATATAAATAAAAAAATATTTAATTTTAATTTTAATTCTCTAAACATGATTATTCATTATTTTATGTAAACTATAGTATTAAAACAACTATAGTACTATTACTTCTATATTTGAATCAGAATAGGTTCAGTCTTTTAAGAATTAAGACCTAAGTCTATTTTTATCTACCAACCTCTAAAAACATAACTTTGCTGAAAGGTGCATTTGACTTTGTTAGAAGCAGTACCAAGCAAAAAAGACATAATTTATGACATACTGAACATCACAATCTTAAATATGTAACACAGGTGAAAGCACTCCCAAGATGGAAGTGCTACAATGTGTAATAAAATTATACATTCCAAAGTCCAAGTTAGAAACCCAGATCTAAATCTCTCTTAAAGGAGTCCAGGTTGCAGACACAGACATAGTGCGGTGACTGCCAGAGCAGAGGGAGGCGGGAGGAGGCAGAAGAGGGTGAAGGGGGTAAGCAGTGGCAGGAGGAGACGTGACTTTGGGTGGTGAACACACAGTACAATGTACAGACGATGTATCACAGGACTGTACACTTGGAACCTATGTAACTTTATTAACCAATGTCGCCCCAATAAATTCAATAATTTTTTTTAATTCAGTGAAATATCTTTGCAATGTTAAAAAACATCTAAGTGGCTTACAAAGAAAAGTGAGTAGAAAGAAAAAAAAGCGAGTTGTACATTATACGTGCACAGATACACACACAAATATATACAGCTGTTAATAAAGCACGTACAATCAGTTTTGATTATGACGCTAATGGGACTGGGCCGTTAGGGTTAATTTAGAAAGCATGGCTATCTGACCTGGTAATGTGTTTGTACTTACAGGAAAATATGAACGTTCCTCCTGTTCCAGTAATGAAAAACAATCACATGGTTAAAGTATCTGACACGGGACACGTAGGAATCTACGTGCTTTAGGGGTTCTCGACACTGGAGCAGAGGTCATGATTCAGACGGCCTGCACTGGGACCCAGGCATCTGGGTCTTTTTTTTGTTTGTCTTTGTTTTAAGCTCAGCAGACAACTCTGATACATGGTCAAGGACGAGAACCAGGGTTCCATCAGGGTCTCCCCTGACCACGACTCTAAGTGCAAGATGACAACACAACTTCCTAGAACAGTGCATTGCTTCAGCCTAAGCTAAAAAGTCTTCAGGGGATTTGAGAGGTAAACTAAGTCAGAAGGGTTTCTTTTTTCCAATTATGTTGTTTAAAATTACTAGGAGTAATCTGGTTTCTACTAAATACCAAATTTACTAAACTAACCAGCAGTGTCAATGAGTACTTACACCTGTAACTTCTTTGCCTGCTTATTCTCTGACACACCCCGACACCCTTCAGAATTTTACCTCAGGGGTCATCTAATGGTGACTTCCGACACCCATAATGCAGAGTTGATCTTATCCTCATCTGTGGTCCAATCACACTACATATACCTCCACCACACTTGCTGTAATAATTGGATTATGGTCAACATGTTCTTTGAGGGAAGGTACAACAGGTTCTGTGACTTTAAGAGAAGTGATATATAACAAAACCAAGTTTTCCATAGGTTAATTACATAAACAAGAGTCGAGTTCCTATGGCAGCTCCTCAGTATTATAATAAAACAACAAAGCTACTTGAGGACCTGCTGGATTGTACCCTGTTCTTTAGTTCATCCCTGACTCTTACCAGACGACTTGATGAGTGGGGACATATAAAATGATGGAATGAAGAAAAGTAAATTAAAATGCCCCTGAGGTAACAGCACAAGAACTATTTGCTTACACTAGCATTTTCTTACATTTATAACTTAATTCATAAACAATACTTCTGTGTAACATTAATAACTATGCAAAAGTTCTATAAAATTTTGGGAATGTAATCTGAGTCTTTAATTTATACTCAACTATATTATGAAGCTCATAAAAAATAATTTACAGGACTAGTTTTTGAGGAACACACTCGAGAAAATGCTAATATTAAGTAAAATGTTTTTATTCAACAAATATTTTTGAGCACCTACTGTGGGCCAGGTACTTTGCAGATACTGGTGACCAAGATAAACGAAATCTTTGTTCAGATGGGGCTTACAGGTGGGTCAAGGGAGACAAACAAACAAGGTAGAAAATAAATTTAGAAGTTAATGTAAATGATGATTAAGTACCACTGTAAGAAAGATGTCACAGAAGAATTAGAAGAAGGGTGTATTCTTAGACTGGGGGGCGGGCATAAGCAGTCTCTGAGTAACCAACCTTTGATCTAACCCTGGATGACAAGGCACTGGTCCAGGAGAAGCGGGGAGGAGAAGCACGGGAGCCTTGGGAAGAGGCACCGTGAGCCCGTATTTGAGAGGCATGGAAAGAAGACCAGACTGTCTACACACGGCCTCATGAGCAAGGAGAGAAGTGGACGCAATGGAAAGGTAGATGGGGGCCAGGTCACATACAGCTTGGAGAGCAGACCCTGGAAATAAGTTTGGATTTTATTCTAGGGAAATATAAGGGTTCCAAGTTGGAGAGAAGCATAATAAAATTTGTGTTTAAAAAAGTACTTTAGCCGCTATATGGAGAAGGGGTTGTAGTGAGTCAGGAAATGCAGGCAGGGATGCCAGTTAAGAGATTCCTACATTACTGAGATAAAAGAGGATGACCTGGGCTAAGAGAAGACAATTTAAAATGTATTTTTGGAAGTAGGGTTGGTAGTACTTGCTGATGAACTAAAAAGAGGTGAGGTAGGAAAAAAACTCATGAACACATACAACACTGTGGTGATTGCTTGGAGGGGAGGGGGAGGTGGAGGAGAGTATGGGGGTTAAATGGTGATGGACGGAGACTTGACTTGGGGTGGTGAACACACAATACAGTGTACAGAGGATGTGTTGTGGAATTGTGTGCCTGAAGCCTGTATGATTTGTTAACCCATGCCACCCCAATAAATTCAATAAAAAAGGGGAAAAAAGAAGTGAGAAGGGAATGGGGAGATGGGGAAATAAAGAAAAAAAATAAGAAATTAAAAGAGAACAAGGTTTATGGCCTGTACAAGCAGGTAGATGATAGTGATTTTTACTGTGAAAACAAACAAAAACCCTGATGAGAAGAAGTAAAAATTTTCATAGTGTTAAACAGATTTGCAAAGCAAATAAGATGCTAACCTTTAAAAGTACGCCAAGCCCTGAAAACTAAAGTTTCTCAATAGTGAGGTCCCTGCAATATTATTATTCTAAATACGTGTTTTTAGGACTGAGATATTACATATTTACTGAGTGCTGGCAATCTTCAAAAAGCTTTACTAAATACACCCATGGCAGACTCTCCTTCTCTCCAGTAGCTAGCTTTTTAAGGTGATAAGACATTACAAATTCCATTCAAACTGATGTACAAGTAGCCATTTTTTTAAAAGTTACATATATTAAAAACAAAGTTAGAAAAACTATGAAGCGCTAGAAAATTTATGGGTGAAAGGGTTTTTATGTCGTAGGTTTCTAGACTAGGAATAATATATGAGAGGGAAAAATTTTCTTTTAAAAAACTAAAATTACTGAAAGATAAGCTCATACTTTCATTTTGATAATAAAGAAGAAACTCATGAGATTCAGAGTCACTTTTCTTCTACTACTTGGGACCTTCTAGTTCGTGCTTTTTCTGCTCCGCCTTATTTGATGGGAACAAAGGAAAGGAATTTGTATCAAGCACATGCTATACGTCACGTAATGTTCTTGCAACCACAATTTCAATGTGTTCACAAATAAACTGTGTGAGCTGCAGCTTATCCTTGCCTGCTGTGCCTTTCAGGTGCTTCTGCTACGGCTCCAATGGGCCTCACGAGCTGTCTCGTCTCCGTACTGTGGCCATTTCAGGTCTGCAAAGTCTCTGTTGCTTATTCCTCTGCTGTTGCCAACCCTTTTCCAGGGAATCTAGCTCTCTCAATTAAAGCATCTAAAAGATACTGTATGTTGACTTTTGATTATCTGCACTTACAAACTTCTTACACATCTCTTTCATTAGTAAGCATAATTATAAAATCTGAAGTACAGAGCTATTTTAGGCGGATAAAGTTTGAGTTCTCAGAGTATACATAATTTCCAAAACAGGCCTAAATTTTTAAAATACAAGTTTTTAGCTAAATAAACAAACAAGTGCAAAAAGACACTTACGTAGAATGAGTTTGCGTTTCTTTTGTTCCGAGTGAAGAAAGCTGCTAAGGTAGAAGACGACAGGTAGAAAGAGAATGAACACAGAAACAGCAATGACAGGCACAGTGTCACTGCAAGGGACCGAACAGTTGAAAGTCCGACTCCAAAGTTTTCGAGTCATGTTCATCTGAAACAGTAACAAATAATATTACTACTCCATTTTGTACTTAATTCGTCTTCCATTTCATACAGCTGTTTTGTTAGGAACTAAACAGGCACTCAGAATTTAGACTAAACACACATCGTAAAAAAAATTCCAGATGGTTGAGGACAATTTCTCTCCTGCCAGGAAAGGTGGTTCACAATTAGTCATGGTATAAATTTATACCTATACAAAACTTTCATGTTCTAAATTCATAATACTGTCCGTGGAATGTCAATCTTTCACAGAGTTCAAACAGAGAAACTCTATCAATAAGAATATAGTAAGACCATGCTTTATTCATTAAAAAAGATTAAAAGGGTAACTATAGGATGTGATGGCTCTGTTAACTCAACTGTGGGAATCTCTCACAATGTATTCATATAGCAAATCACCCCATTATAACACTTTAATATTTACACCTCAATAAACCTGGGGGGAGGGGTAGAAAGACTCAAAACAAACAAAAACGTTTTCATGTTACATATGTGATCTCTAAGCTTACTGCAATGTTTTCAGATGAAACTAAAAATACCAACTTTATAAAGCTTCTCTATCTATGAAATGCTTAATATTTTATCTCAGATATTATGAAAGATTCCTACTTCTGGCAAATAATTTTTTTAAGTACATAAAACTTTATTAGATAATATTAATACCTTATTTCGCAGCATACAATAGATACAAGTTAGGGGCAACAGTACCTCACTTTCACCAAGTTCTTACCTTCTGTCAAACAGGATTATATCAGGAAACTATCAAATTATATGCAGAAAACTGTTCTCACCTGGATTTTGTGTAATTGAGATATGGTTTACAAATAGTACATTGTGTGTTTACTGTAAGTCTTGTTTATTGCAAAACGGTCATGCTGATTTCCTGTGTACTCCCACAGAACTAATATTCATTTTTCATCTTTTTTTAAAAAAACAATAAAATAGACTACTATTTTAAATATATATTTATTATTTACTGAGAGCGTATGAGAGGCCAGGTGCTATTCTAGAAACTGGGAATGAAGCAGTAAAAAACAACAAAACCCCCACGGTGCGTCATTTCAAGTGTTTCTGGCTGTCCTGAATATGACCGGTGCACTACAGTTAACTCTGAGCACTCACCCTTCTCTACCGTTAAGTTTATCAAGTTGGACCTCAAGTTCTCATTTTTAGCCAATAATTTCTCACTCTCCTGTAACGCAGTGATTTTCAAGAGTTTTTAAAACATGTAATACCCGACTACTTAGTCATAGGCGCTGACTTCTTTCCCCTTAGATTGTCAAATAAAAAAATGACACCAGCCAACACCAGAGCCTTCTGGTGTAACCAAAATTATACCTATGTTTTTTATCAGATTAGCAAAAAATATATTTTTGGGTGTGCCACAGAATTTTAGTTTTTAGTTTGTGAATGCCATCAGATGAAAAAGATTGAAAATTGCTGCTCTGAAAGCCCCAATGCTCAGGCATCACATTCCCGTAAGAAAGGCATGGTCGCCATCTTGTGGTAGCCCATGAAAGGGCAGGCTACACAATGGAGAAAAAAGCTTTCTGACCGACCGTTCCTGTATCAGTACATATTACTAAGAGCCTGTTACATGCCAGGCACTGTTCTAAATACTGAACAGTGAGCAAAAAAGGAAAGGAGGTCCTTATCCTCATGTAGCTTATACGTTATACAGACTATAAGTAAATATACAAGTAAAACATTTCAGATAGTAACAGATATAAAGAAATAAAGCAATGGAATAGGAAGTAATGGAGGAATGACTTCAGAACCACATGACAACAAAAGTTAGAGACTTCTGAAATTAGCAACACAAGCATAAGAAATGAAAATGTACACATATAACAAAGCTCACATCTCAGAAAATGACACACATTATCAAGCTAAAAAAACAAAATGTACCAAATTATCAACTCACAAAGAACTAATTAATTTCCACTTTAGTTTGAAAGATCAGGATATTCTAAAACTTTACTACTTTAGAGCTGGTTATTTCTGGGTGAAGACATCAAATGATTCCAATTCACCTCTGAAAGGGGTAGTAATACTGAAGGCACATTCAACAACACTGCAAAACATGTATGTATCATATTAGAAGCAGAGTACTTACTGCATCTTCCACATCAATGCATAAATGTGTTCCAGGTTCAGCCTTATTCTCATGTTCATTCATTTCTTGCATTTCAGTGTACAGATTACTCAGATTTTTATATGCTTTGAGACAGTTTTTGCATACTTCTGAATAATTTCTTAACTGTAGAAGACTCTGTATGCTCCCCTAAAATGTCAAAGGCACATGTAACACACATGATAAACATTACGTCTCTTCAATGTAAGCTATCTGCCCTCCTAGAAAACAGGAAACAACACAGCATGTTAAACTGAGCTATGACATTGGACAGGTTGCTAAATCATGCTGAGCCTCAGTTTTATCATCTATAAAAGAGGACTACACAACTTGTATTGCAGGTCCCAAGGATTAGAAACCTGGTATGTAAAACCCACAGCAAAAGACTTGGCACTTCCCAGTAGTCCCCAAATTTTTTTTTAAAGATTTATTTATTTTTGGAGAGAGGAGAAGGGAAGGAGAAAGGGAGAGAGAGAAGTATCAGTGTGTGGTTGCCTCTCATGCACCCCTTACCTGGGACCTGGCCTGCAACCCAGGCACGTACCCTGACTGGGAATTGAACCTGTGATCCTTTGGTTCGCAGCCTGCACTCAATCCACTGAGTTACACCAGCCAGGGCTCTGTCCCTAAATTTTGAAAACCTCTTCACTAGCCATTGCTGAGGACAATATGAACTCATCTGCTAAATTCCAAATCCTAAACACCAAAAATTTCCTAAATTATCTTGTCACTTAATTTATTTGCTCTTATCTATGCTACTTTCATCAAATAAATAAAATAGGCCCTTGCCTGTGCTAACCTCACCAGAGAGGACTTTATCAATGGGGGAGGGAAAGGTGCTAACACTACACCCCAAACAACTCTGTACCCCCAAGGCGTATAACCCAGGGTTTTCTACTCAACAAAAAAGGACTAACACCAAAGAATTGTGTAACCTAAATGAAGGTAATGGATATAACATATCATATACTACGTCAGCGAACCTCAGTCTTTTCCAATTTTAGGACTGACACTTGTCTTTCCAAGAACAAGTCTTCTGAAGTCAGCTCACTTTATTCTTTACCTTGTAGCCTGGAGAAATGCTATGTTAACTGAATATCTGAACACAAGAGAAAGGAAAACCAAAGGATTTAAAACGACAGCCCTCACAATGTTAACCCTCCCCATCTATCTGACAGAGAAACTGAGACTCCCTTTAGTTCTGCCACAAGAAATAGCCCATTGCTTGTTTTTCACAGAACAATTGTGTATTTAGCCAAATCTGTTTAATCAAAAATTGAGCACAGACCCTTGATAGGGGAGTGTAATTTGGTCATTTATGTTAAAATTGAAAATGTACATATATTTTGACATAGCAATAAAAACCACAAAGATACTAAAAGAAATCACAGGAGAATTTTTAAAAAATAATCTCAAAGTGGGAAAAGGCCTTCTAGTGTTAACACAAAATCTGCAAGCCATTAAAAGTTTTTTGATAAATCTAACAACATAAAAATAAAATTTCTTCGCCCTGGCTGGTGTGGCTCAGTGGATTGAACACCAGCCTGCAAACCAAAAGGTCACTGGTTCAAAGCCCAGTCAGGGCACAAGCCTGGGTTGTGGGCTAGGTCCCCAACAGGGGGCGCACAAGAGGCAACCACACATTTGGTATTTCTCTCCCTCTCTTCCTCTCTCCCTTCCCCTGTCTAAAAATAAATTTAAAAATCTTTTAAAAAATGATAAAATTTCTTCAAAACAAAAAGAAAAGCATAATAAAAAGACATATAACAAACTAGGAAAATATATGCAACTTACATCCCAGAGGAAGTGCCAATTTCCCTAAAGTACATTTATCAGAATACTAATCTTAAACCAAAGAGTTTTTGAGAAAGCAGGTTTAATAAATGCTATAAACAAAAATTACCATTTAGAGTTTTATAACATATATTAGTCCACTAAAATTCTGATGTTCTACAGTAAAGAGTTTCCCAACCACTCTGGCTGGTGTGGCTCAGTGGATTGAGTGCCAGCCTGTGACCAAAGGGTCGCCAGTTTGATTCCCAGTCAGGGCATGTGCCAGGGCTGCAGGTGGGTTCCCGGTTGGGGGCATGAGATGACTGATGGATGTTTCTCTCATACATCGATGTTTCTCCCCCTCTCTCCCTTCTTTGCCCTCTCTCTAAAAATAAATAAATAAATAATTTAAAGCCCTGACTGGTGTGGTTCAGTGGACTGGGTTTCAGCCTGTGAACCAAAGGTTTGCCAGTTCGATTCCCAGTCAAGGGCATGTGCTGAGTTTCAGGCCAGGTCCTCATTTGGGGGCGCACAAGAGGCAACCACACATTGATGTTTTTCTCCCTTTCCCCCCCTCCCTTCCCTTTCCTCTAAAGAAATGAATAAATAAAATCTTTAAAACAAAAAAAATAATTTCCCAACCTTATTAGTACATGGGCCATCTATTAACATCTTGCAGAACATAGTTTAAGAAATGCTCATCTGATAGTTTTTATTATTGTCAGAGAAATACCTAATTCTGTGTAATAAAGAAGAAATCATGCATATCTATATCCTAAACATGTTTACTACTATTTGTGAGGATTACTTATTTGTTAAGCAAGTTTCAAAACTCTGATTTTACCAGAGTTCCAATCTCACCCCTCACCACCACCAGGAAAGTTCCAATTCCAACATTCAAGGATTAGAGGTGGCGACACTAAAAACTACCAAGGTAGGTTTGTTGAAGGCTGTCTTTCATATTATAACTCAACACTCAAAGCTACCTACTAAACATGTAAGCAAGTACTGACACAAAGAGTAAGTTTCCTATAAGCAGACAGAATCATACTGCATCACAAATACCTTATTTCATAAACAAAGTCAAGGTAAATTACTGTTGGACAGAACATTATGTTTTAGTTAAACAATCACATGCCTGAGTTAATGTGTTCGTGCTCATTATCTCATCGGATCCTCACTACAAAATACTTGAAGGTAGGCCGGGTAGATCTTACTATCCCCATCCTACAAACAGGAAGACTAAGGTTTTCGTGATTTGCCTTAGGGCTAGTAATGAAAGAACTTAGCAGACATCTAGGTCCGCTAACTTCTCAACATTGTGTGTATGGATAAATATCAATAATTAATGCCATAAGAGTTGGAATTCTTTATTATTCATTTGTATAAGGCAGCATTTAAATTTCAAGTATCATATACAAAATACCTGCAGGTTATGCTCAAAGCAGGTCAAGGTGTTATTAAATTGATTGAGGAAGTTTAACGTGCTATTTGATAATTCTTCACTTTTGTTCGTTAAACAATCTGTCAAAAAAGACCAAAAAAAGTATATTAATATATCTCAAACAATTATGTACTGTCAATTCTTTCTCAAGCTATCATCTTCTGTTTCATACTAGAGTAATTCTTTATTCAAACAAGCTTGATGTGTCCTCCATGATTTTCTACATATGTGAAATTTACCCCTTCTGGTTTCCAAAGTTTATTTTTTCTATCATAAGCATTGTTATGAAAACCCTAAAATAATCACATATTCTTCTCTCTTTATAAAAACAATATACCAAATAAAACTTAAACCAACTTTTGACAACCATCTTAATCATGAACACCAGTTCTCAAATGCTGCCACAGTAGGGGCACTCTCAATGCCGTTTAGGCGTAAGGCTGTTTATCCTGCATTACTTTTACCTAAAGTCGTACGCTTGATGATCCTTTTCTGTGTTAAATTCAGTAGTTCTGTGTCCCATCTTCTCTGGTGGGTCATTTGTTGCATTTAACAGGGCACCGTTTTTTCATATGCACTTTCTAATCTAGTGCAAGTTCAGAGATCAGAAAAACAAGCTGGTGGCAATTTTGCCTGAAACACTGATACAAAGGCTTGAAGTAAAGCCTGGAACAAAATAGAACTGTTTTACATGTTTGCAAAAACCTTACATAAATGATACTCTACCTTGAGTGGCATGGTTCAGTGGATTGAGCGCCTGCCTTGGAACCAAAAGGTTGCCAGTTCAATTCCCAGTCAGGGCACAAGCCTGGTTGGCGGCCCAGGTTCCCAGCTGGGGGTGTGCGAAAGGCAACTGATGGATGTATCTCTCACACATCGATGTTTCTCTGCCTCTCTCCCTACCTTCCCATCTCTCTATAATAAAATCTTTATAAATAAAATCTTTTTATTCTATAAATAAAATCTTTTTTTAAAGGCTATCCTTAATGTCCACAATCCACTTCTGGTAACAGTTTCAAAATTCTGTACAGGAGAATTCTTTGATATATTTTCTTTACTTCTTAGCAGTCCAGTCATTCTCCACAAGAACTAGTTTCCATGTTATCTGTAATGTAATTGGAAGACTTGAGCTCTTAACACTTCTTTTGAGTCTCCATCAATTTCCAAAAATTCATTGCCTACCAAGACTGATGTCATTCAAAGACATAGGGAGTCTAAAGATAAAAGAGATGGGAGTAACGTGATTCTAGCCTCTGTTTCTAACAACTGCAAAGACTAGGTGCCAACCCACAGCTAGGTCAAGTAGTAAGAAAATGTGGTTTGGGCAGTGTATTAATTTTAATATTGTTTAAAACAGTATTTTACCTTTTTATATTTTATATTTTAATAATATTCTTTTTTCAAGTTCTAATAGGCACTTATTAACTTTAAAAGATTTTTACCTATATAAGTATATGAAAAACAAATAGTCATTTTCTATCAAAAGACATAGCCTACAAACTGGATCACATGTTAAGTCTCAGTTAAAAACAAATTTTTTTTATTTTATTTTTCAATTAGTTTGCATACAGTATTATTTTGTATTGGTTTCAGGTGTACAGCATAGACAATCACATATTTTACAAAGTGTTCCCCTCCACCACCGTATTTCCTGTACCCACCTGGCCCCATACTTAGTATTACAATACTACTGACTTTTTCCCTACGCCTTATTTTCATCCCCATGATTATTAGTGACTACCAACTTGTACTTATTAATCCCTTCACCTTTTCCACCCAGTCCCTCACCCCACCTCCCCTCTGGCAACCATCGATTTATTCTCTGCATCTATGAGTCTTTCCATTTGTTTGTTCGTTTATTTCGTTCTTTAGATTCCACACATAAGTTAAATCAAACTAAAAAGATTTTGCACAGCAAAGAAAACCATCAACAAAATAAAAAGGCAACCTACTAAATGGGAGAAGATACTCACCAAGGATACATTTGATAAGGGGTTAATATCCAAAATGTATAAGGCATTCATTTATCTCAACACCAAAAAACCACCAGAAAACAACAAAAACAAAAAAATCCAATTAAAAAATGGGCAGAGGACCTGAGTAGACAATTCTCCAAAGAGGACATACAGATGGCCAATAGACATATGAAAAGATGCTCAACATCACTAATCATCAGAGAAATGCACATTAAAACCACAATGAGGTACCATCTCACACCTGTCAGAATGGCCATCATCAATAAATCTAAAAACAAGTGTTAGTGAAGATGTGAAGAAAAGGGAATCCTTGTACACTGTTGGTGGGAATGCAGACTGGTGTAGCCACTGTGGAAAGCAGTATAGAGATACCTCAAAAAATTAAAAGTGGATCTGCCTTTTGACTCAGTGATCCCATTTCTGGGAGTATATCTAAAGGAACCCAAAACACTAATTTGAAAGAATTATTCTATGTTCACTGCAGCATTTTTTACAATAGCAAAGCTATGGAAGCAACCCAAGTGCCCATCAACAGACAAGTAAATAAAACAGTTGTGGTACATACATACCATGGAATATTACTTGGTCACAGTAAAGAAAAAACTTCGCATTTGCAACAGTATGGATGGACCTAGAGAGTATTATGCTAAGTGAAATAAGCCAGTCAGAGAAAGACAAAAATAAAATTTTAAAACACATAGGTTTTTGTTCTTCCTTCGTAATTTTTTTCTTCTCATTTTATTATTTAGGTGCCAGACTGAATGGACTCCATATTGTATAATATTAAAGATTCTTATTGCTGGGATCACTCAGCAGCTGTGTATTTGCAAATTTAATAACTAGATCATTGCAAAAAGGCAACTAAAACAAATGGGTTAGTGGCTTGTGTTTAACAATTTCACACAAGTTCTCAGAAAACTTATTTATGTTTAAATTTAAAAAAATCCAGAAAAAATTCTCTTAATATTTACATTGTTATTTTCATGTATGTGTGTATATGTATACATATGTATATGTATGTGTATATATGTATATAAATAATATAGAGGAGAAATCATAATTTTCCCTCTACCCTTCTAAGTTCTCAGCTGGAGCACCTGAAACTAAGTGCAGGTTAATATGAGAAAAACAAACATAAGTTTATTAACTTCTGTATCTCATATGTACATGGAAGATGCAGAGATAAAATGAGTAACTCAAAGAGATGGCTTAGAATGCAGGCTTAAATCTTCAGCTTAAAACAAAGAAAGAAGGGGGTGGGGAGGCCAGTTATGGGGAAATGACAAAGAAAAAAAGCATGACGAACAAGTGTAAAGTTTGTTATGCAGATTTACATCCCTGTCTTCTCCGTTCATAAGATCCTCTTGTGATTCAGAGCCATCCTTCACTTGCTGGTATAGACAGATATTCTTACACATGAAGATTTCCTTCATAAATATAAATTTCCCTTAAAAATAGTACTTCTGTATTCAGAGCGTCTCCTGTGCTTGCTATTTCTCAAAATGATCCATATGCAAAAGGGTCATATTTTGGGGTAGCATATTCTAGTCTCTTATACCCATATTTTGGTGTAGTATATTCTGATTTCCTAAAACACAAAATGACAACATCCTAGACAAACTTTTTTTTCCTTTTTATTCAATTTATTGGGAAGGCATTGGTCAAGAAAACTATTCAGCACAAGCCCTCAAGCTGAATCCTGCCCTCCACCTTGTTTTATCTGGCCCGGCACCTTGTTTCTACCCAGTGATAGTGCTGAGCTCTTGCTTAACTGTTAAGGAGTAGTTATATTTATACAGTCCTAAAATTATATTTGGCCCTTTGAAGGCAACCACGAGGCTGATGTGGCCCCTGGTGAAATTGAGTTCAACACCCCTGTTATACAAGTTTCAGATACACAATTCCACAACATATTATCTGTACATTGTATTGTACGTTCACCACCCCAAGTCAAGTCTCCGTCCATCACCATTTATCCCCTGTATATCATCCTTCACCTCCCTCTACACCCTCTTCTCCTAGTAATCCCCACAATGTTGTCCATTTTCATGAGGGTTTTTTCTCCTTTTTATTACCCTCTGCACTGCACCTCCCTCCCAACAGCATTTCCCCACCCTTAGTTCATGTCCACGGGTCATACATATAAGTTCTTTGGCTTCTCCATTTCTTATACTATTCTTAACTTCCCCATCTATTTTGTACCTACCACTTATGCTTCTTATTCCCCATACATTTTCCCCCATTCCCTCCCCTCCCCTTACCCACTGATAACCCTCCATGTGATCTCCATTTCTGCCATTCTGTTCCTGTTCTAGTTGTTTGCTTAGTTTTTGTTTTAGGTTCAGTTGTTGATAGTTGTGAGTTTGTTGTCATTTTACTGTTCATATTTTTGATCTCCTTTTTCTTAGGTAAGTCCCTCTAATATTTCATATAATAAGGGTTTGGTGATGATGAACTCCTTTAACTTGACCTTATCTAGGAAGCACTTCATCTGCCCTTCCATTCTAAATGATAGCTTTGCTGGATAAAGTAATTGTGGATGTGGGTCCTTGCCTTTCACGACTTGGAATATTTCTTTCTAACCCCTTCTTGCCCACAAGATTTCTTTTAAGAAAACAGCTGACAGTTTATGGCAACTCCTTCGTAGGTAACTCCTTTTGTCTTGCTGCTTTTAAGAGTTTCTCCTTATCTTTAATCTTGGGTAATTTAATTATGATGTGCCTTAGTGTGTGCTTCCTTGGGTCCAACTCCTTTGAAACTCTCTGAGCTTCCTGGACTTCCTGGAAGTCTATTTTGTTAGCCAGATTGGGGAAGTTCTCTTTCATTATTTTTCCAAATAAGTTTTCAATTTTTTGCTCTTCCTCTTCTCCTTCCAGCACTACGATTTGGATGTTGGAATGTCTAAAGTTGTCTCTGAGGTTCCTAAGAATTCTTGTTTCTTCATTGCGTTCTGGTTGAATGTTTCTTTCTTCCTTCTGGTCCACACCATTGATTTGAGTCCCGGTTTCCTTCCCATCACTGTTGGTTCCCTTATATTTTTCTTTATTTCACTTTGCATCGCCTTCACTTTTTCCTCCATTTTGCAACCATACTCAACCAACCATTTCTGTGAGCATCCTGATTACCAGTGTTTTGAGCTCTGCATCTGATAGGTTGGCTATCTCTTCATCACTTAGTTCTATTTTTCAAGTTTTGATCTGTTCTTTTTGGGGGGCCATATTTCTTTGTGTGGGGGCACCTGTTATTGGAGTCTTAGGCATTCACTAGGGTGGAGCAACCCATGTTGCTGTGTTGGTGCTATATGTGGGGGAAGGGTCAGAGAAGGAACAGTGCTGCTTGCTCAGCTCTCACCCCACATTCAGTCACTTCCCCTGTTACCCACAAACAGATTGAGCTCTTCTGGTGCTGATTCCTGGGTGAGTGAGTTCGTGAGTATTATAGAACACTGTGGGTCTCTCCAACAAACTCTCCTGTGACACTGGGAGTTTCCCCCACCACTCCCACCCCTACAGATTTTTACAGTCAGAGGTTTGAGGCTTTCTTTTCCCATTCTGGAACCCTGGGTTGCACAATGTCTCACTCCCCCGTTGTTCCTCTCGGTGTATCTGCATGCAAACGTGGAACAACCTGGTCCTCCAGCCACCACCTCACCCAACCAGTCTTCCAGCCACCGCCTTGCCAGGGGTCCTCTCTGCCCTGGTTGCCAGTCTCCACTCCTCCTACCAGTCTGAATGTTTCTTCTTTAATACCTTGGCTGTCAGACTTCCATACAGTTCAATTTTCTGGTAGTTCTGGTTATTTTTTGTTGTCTTTCCTTTGGTTGTGCAAGGAGGCAAAGTGTATCTACCTACACCTCCATCTTGGCCGGAAGTCTCATATTAGATCCATGCCCATTAGTTTTTTCTTTTCTTTTCTTGTTTCCTCGATCTGTCCAACCTCCCAACTTAGCTCCCCTGCCTCCAGACAGCTGTCAGCCTGCTCTCTGTCTATGGGACTGTGTGTTTTGCCTGATAGTTCACTTTGTTCATTAGATTCCATATACAAGTGAAATCATATGGTATTTGCCTTCCTCTGACTGGCATATTTCACTTAGCATAATGTTCTCCAGCTCCACCTATGCTGTCACAAAAGGTAAGAATCCCCTCTTTTTTATGGCCAAGTATTACATTGTGTAAATGTACCACTGCTTTTATTTCTTAGAGAAGAAGGAGAAGGAGAGAGGGATAAAAAGAGATAGAGGTAGACACACACACACACACACACACACACACACACACACACACACACACACACAATGTCAATGTGAGAAACACTGATCGGCTGCCTCCCATACATGCCCTGACTAGAATCCAAACCCACAATGTTTAGGTGAACTGGATGATGCTAAAATCAACTGATGCACCTGGCTAGTGCACCACTATTTTATCCACTTATATACTAAATGAGCCCTTGGGCTGCTTCCAAATCCTGGCTATTGTAATTAATGCTGCAATGAACATAGAGCTGCATAAATTCTTTCAAATTAGTGTTTTGAGTTTCTTTAGAACTACCTTATGACCCAGAAGTGGAACTGCTGAGTCATAAGGCAGTTCCATTTTTAATTTTTTGAGGTTTCCCAAAGTGCTTTCCAAAGTGGCTGCACCAATCTGCATTCCTAACAAGAGTGCATGAGGGCTCCCTTTTCTCCACATCCTTGTCAATATGTTTATTGACTTTTTTTTATGACAGCCATTCTGGTAGGTGTGAGGTGATACCTCACTGTGGTTAATAATCATTTCTCTAATGATTAATGACACTGAGCATCTTTTCATGACTGTTGGCTGTGTATCCTCTTTTGAGAAGTGTCTACTCAGGTCCTCTGCCCACTTTTTTAATCCTCACCAAAGAATATGTTTATTGATTTTAGAGAGGAAGGGAAAGAGGAAAAAAAACATCAATGCATATATAGAGAAACATCAACTGGTTGCCTTCCATACACATCCCAACGGGGGAGCAAACCTGCAATATTTTGGTGCATGGGATGATGCTCCAACCTTTGAACCACCTGGCCAGAGCCTCTGCCCATTTTTAAATTGGACTGTTTGTTGTTTTGGTGTTGAGTTTTTAAGTTCTTTATAAATTTTGGATGTTAACCTCTTATCAAATTGATCATTGGCAAATATGTACTCCTATTCAGAGGGCTGTCTTTTCATTTTGTTGATGGTTTCCTTTGCTGTGCAAAAACTTTTTAGTTTGATGTAGTCCCATATGTTTATTTTTTTCTTTTGTGTCCCTTCCCTGGGGGTCATATATCAGAAAAATTGTTCCTATGAGATATGTCCAAGATTTTACTGCCAATGTTTTCTTCTAATTGTTATGGTTTTGAGTCTAACATTTAAGTCTTTAGTCCATTTTGAGTTTACTCTTGTGTGTAGTGTAAGATGGTCTGGTTTCATTTTTTTGCACCTATCTGTCCAATTTTTCCAACACCATTTATTGAATAGACCATCTTTACCATATTGTATGTTTTCCTGTCTTTGTCAAACCCAACCCTTTATGGTCAAAGAGTCTGACCATAAAGGGTTGGGTTTATATCTAGGCTCTCTATTCTATTCCATTGATCTTTATGTCTGCTTTTATGCCAGTACCATGCTGCTTTGATTACTATGGCCTTGCAGTATACT
>VMDR010019527.1:0-18279 GCA_007922815.1 Macrotus californicus | reverse complement strand
TCCTCTATTGAGATCTTCCCTTAAGACTTCCCCTAACCCCCCATCTTTAAAACCCTCACACCAAATGGCCCAGCACATGTGCCCAGACTTTCCCCATCTCCTCTCCTCCCCTGCCCCAGGCACCTTACCTTTGCCTCTCTCTCTCTTAAGCCAACAAGGGCCCTTCTCCAGCCTCTGTAACTTCTTTCCTAAGCCTACTCAGCCCAGCTGGCTCATTTCTACTATCTCTGTAACTTTCTAAATAAACTTTCTCTTATAATTTGGGGTGGAGGGCCGGGGGTCGAAGAATGACTGGTATGACTTAGGTTCCCTAAACCTCTAATATCTGATACAAAAATAGAAATCTCTAATGAGTCTATGCTGAGAATCATTTCTTAATGAAACTGATTTTCTAGATTTGCTCAAGGAAAGAACACAAATCTAAAAGAAAATTCCTTCTGACAATAGTTTTGATTTCTAGTTGTTATAAATTTATATTATACCTGAAATGAACACATCAAAGTTTCATCCACACTCATCATTCCACCAGCATTATCAAATTCACCACAGTAATTTGGGGCTGAAAATAGGGTTACCAACTGTCGTTTAGCAAAAAATTCATATCCATCTTCCACCACCTGTCAAACAAAATGTCAAAAGAAAAAAACATATTTATAGGTAATTCTCAACTATCTGTACTCACCAAGATTAATGTAACAAAGACCTAAAAAAACAAACCCTGTTTTGTTTTGGAAGCTTGATTTTTATTCTTAAACTTGCCTTAAAATATTATATTTAGTGTGCCTTTTCCATAATGGTAAGGATTTAGCTTAAAAGAAATCGTAATAAATTTATGATTATTAAGAAGTTTAGAAATCATATCATTTCCAAGGCTCTTCATATGCTAATGTATGTAAATATCTACAGGGAGCTAGGACACTAGGTACTTCTTAGGTGACATTATAATCCAACTACAGAATCCTTAATTCAATGAATAACCAGACAATAAAAAACAGATTACACACAGCAAGGACAATTTTTCTTGCTTCACTCTTAAATTTTGTTAGTATTATGTAGCTACACATTGAAAACTCTACTAAACTGAGCTTAATTTACATAAACCATGCCCCTAAAAAAATAGCTTTATAAAATTTTTATATATAATTCTTCTTTAATGATTAAATGTAATTTCTAGAATCTATTGTCAATTCCTGAGTGAGTTAAACAACTGTTTCTCAGCTCTACAATTTGTGAGATAGCTAATGATATATGAACATTTTATATTTATATACAGTAGGCAAGAATACTTTTTGAATTTTTTTAGGTATCCTTCCATTAAGCAAAACTTACCCTGTAATACTTGCTAAGATAAGAGAGTACCTCCAGAATCCTTTTTATTTTTAAACAATCCCTACCTTAGATACATGCTCCTGTGGTAATTATCTCATGGTAGAATTTAGATATTAACCTTTTCTGTTAAGACCTTGGCCATCTTATCTACTCCAGACTCAGCATGGTGCTTGGCACTCAGTACATCCTTTTAGTTCTTAGTTTCCTTATTCACTTGTTCATTCAATCACTCATTTACTGAAAGAACATTATTTTTCCTTCAGGAAATATTTGGAGTTTGTGTTATTCCTCATCATAAGTCTCTTTAATTCTAGAGATATGGATTGTGTATTGGTTTGGTATGATTTCAAATCCACTTGTTTATGACAAAAATAAAGTTTTTAAGAGTATAGTTGCTTTGACGTAAGAGTGAAGTAAGTTGTGTCAGGATGCCATTATCTCATCTGTTGTCACTGATAAGCACTCAAGAGCTCAGCTGCTGAGGGATGTTGTTTGGGGCTTAATCAAAAAAACATGTGAATAAGCAACTATGGCAAGGGGACATTAAAACTATAAATACCCAGAGTTTGTGAAGACCACTGAGAAGTTCTAGAGATGCTGCTGACTTAAATAGCTCCCTTAAGAATGCTAGGGCAGTAGCTCCTCCCCTCGTAAGGGCTTACCAGCAGGACAGAAAGCTGTGCAGCAGCCCCTCACAAAGATCATTAGATCATCTTACCTGTCAGCAGTGGCTCCACTGTTGCCTGGCAACAAGGGACTTTTACATCTTAGCTCTCCTTGGCTAAACCATCTCTCTTAAACCTGAGCTGAAGCGTGAGTACCAACCAACTCCTATATAGAGGTACACTTCAATTTAATTAGGACTGTATTCCTTTTTTCCCCCTTGCCTGGTATAAAAGTCTGAGTAATATATTGTTGCTTTGGAATATATTATTTCTTTATTGGCTTATTTAGAGACATAATCATGCTACTAGCTTGTGAAATTATAATTCTGCAGTGAATCTGTGTTAACTGACAAAGATAACCTTGGTCAGAGCATAATTTGCCACCCAAAACAAAATATATTTGAAACTAAGCAGAATAGGATTTTTGAAGGCAGCTGGAAAAAGACCACACAAACTAAGGTAGTTCAGTAACCTGACTTTTTAAAAATCACCTTTTTTGAAAACACTAGTGAATGGAGATCTATAGCTGTAACAAAATGAGTATCAGTGGCTATATTATTAGGAAACTTAGCCACTCTGCCCTCTTATCTTAATTACCTCAATCATAAATACAACATTTACTGATTAAAAGACAACTCTGCCAAAAGCAAAGAATTTGGGGACATGACTTCATTTCGAATGAACTAGGACATTTCTGCTAGGAAAAAGGCATGTATATACAATATGTGCAGAAAATGAGGAGCCAGTCACGTGTGTTTACCGCACAGGATCACAAAGAGGTAGAAGTAGTCAAGTGTCGTGGGGTATAAAGCCCCGGAGAAAAGGAAGAAACTGTGGAACAACATATACTTAATAAACTTTGCTTTAACAAGAAAACAAAGAAGCTTAAAAAATACATTTATAAATTTCAAACACTTTCAAAATAGCCACAAAAGGCTTTTAAAAATGCCTCTGAACGTACCTCATACAAGTTATATTTTAGAGAACAATGAGGACTTGGTATATTAAATTGTTAAAATAAGCTTTTATTAATTAATTCTTTTATTCAACAAATACTAAATGCATCCTATAATATGTCAGTAAGATTATAAGGCAGTGGATATTAAAAGGTCAAGTCACAATCCCCTGCTCAAAAAGTGTACACTTTAGCTCTGACCAGCATGGTTGAGCTGGCTGACCATCAGTGCACAAAGAGAAAGATCACTGGTTCGATTCCTGGTCAGGGCACATGCCTGGGTTGCGGGCCTAGCTCCTGGTTGGGAGCATATGAGAGGCAACCGATTGGTATTTCTCCCTCTCTTTCTCCCTCCCTTTACCTCTCTCTAAAAATATATATATATATATTTTTTTTTTTAGTGTACAACTGTGTACAACTTAGTGGTGAAGGACAAAACAAACCTAAATTGTATACACATTTTTATAACAAAAATTCAAATATACACAAAAGTAGAGATTTAATTAAACTCTCATTTACCTAACTACCCTGATTTAATAATCATCAGCATTTTGCTACATCTCCTTAATTTATCCCCCCTTTTTCTCTGATAGATTTTAAAGCAAACCCTGGCCACATCATCTTACCTTTGCACACTTGCATATGCATTTCGGATATGGACATCCTTCTTATGTAACAGTAATGATGTATCATCATAGCTAAAACAACTAACAACTACTGGATATCTAGGTACCCTGTCTATAATTGAATTTCCCCAACTTTCTCAAAAACATCTTTTTACAGTGTGGGTTATTCTTATCAACCTCCCCACAATTCATTTGATTACTATCTATATTTAAACATCATATTAAAATGGGATCAAGTATTTCTAGAAAGCTTCAGGCAAGCACCAAAAACTGTGTTAGAATTGCAGTATACTGCAAAAATATATATTCCTTTGAAACATTTTCAAAGAGGAAAAGAAAAGGTTAGCAATCATTAGCTTGTTCATTGTGAGAACAAAGTAGAGGCTTCACCTCTCAGTTTCCTCAAAAATAAAAGGAGTGGATTTGGGTGAAGTTAGTAAATATTAAAATATCCAGAAGTTTTATATTTCATACCTGATGCGCTCGACAAATCAAATCTAAATCATGACGATTCAGAAATTTACTGACTACATCTGCTCCAAAGGTGAAGGAAACACCACGATCGTTCTCTCCCCAGCCTTGCACATCCTTATCTGGGTCAGACCACAGCAAATCACAGAGCAAACCTTTAAAGGATAAAAACAGCAATGAATACAACAAAAAAAAGTTTATAAAATAAAGTATCTCTTTATCATATTTCTTCTCCTCTCCTCTTACCCTTTGTTAAACAGTAACAATCTCTTGTCCCCTGCTATCCCAGTTTATCAAACTTAGCCATTCTTTTATGTATTTATTATTATTTTTAAAGATTTTATTTATTTATTTTTAGAGAGAGGGGAAGGGAGGGAGAAAGAGAGGGAAAGAAACATCAGTGTGTGGTTGCCTCTCACACGCCCCCAACTGGGGACCTGGCCTGCAACCCAGGCATGTGCTCTATACTGGGAATCAAACCAGCAACCTTTTGGTTTGCAGGATGGTACTCAATCCACTGAGACACAGCAGCCAAGGCTAATTATTATTATTATTATTATTATTATTATTATTATTATTATTATTATTATTATTAATCCTCACTTAAGGACATTTTTTCATTGCTTTTAGAGAGAGAGGAAAGGGGAGAAACATTGATTGGTTACCGCTTGTACACACCCCAACCCAGGATCAAACCCACAACTTGGGTACATGTCCCGACTGGGAACTGAACCTGAGACCCTTTGGTCTATAAGACAACACTCCAACCAACTGAGCCACACTGGCTAGAGCAAACTAAGCCATTCGTTATTAAAGCATCATACAAATATAATCTTCCCTGGCTTCTTAAGGGAGTATTTTCCAGCACTTTCCACATATAGGAAATACGTATATGGCACAATCTAAGCACACAATATATGGAAAAGGCCATTCATCTTTTGTATGTAGTTTCTCCATATGCATAATCAAATGACCCAGCAGCATTTCCTGAACAGTCAGTCCATCCTTTCCTCACAGAGCTACCCAGAACCGTCTCTCTCTGGGTATGTAGTCTACTCCGTTAATCTATTTTACTTATCCTCAAGCCAACAACACGTTAGAGCTTTAAATAAATCTGTGGGGCTAGTATCTCCACTTAATATTTTTCTTCAGGACTGTTTTGGTTACTTTCAGTCCACTGTTCTTCCACACACAAACTTCTGAACCAGTATGTCTTAAGTCCACGAACACAAGTGAGATTTCACTGGAATTGCATTTATCTGTAGATCAGCTGAGGGAAGAAAACAGTCTCTACTAAGGCACGGAAGATTTTAAGTATGAACAAAATCAGACCCAATCCTTGGCATCAGTAATGTTACACGCTTAAAAAGAGGTCTAAGCTAAAAATGCTCATCTGGGTATCTTTATCATATACAACAATAGTGTAAATCTTAAGAGGGACTCAGACCACCTTGGGAATGAAAAGTGAGAAGAACAGTAAATGAATTCAGAGGAACTAAACATTTAGTAAGCATAGGAGGGGAAAAAATACTGAGAAAACATGGTCAAAACAAGATGAGAACAGTAGAAGGGGTAAGAATTATCTAGAAGTAGGAACAGTTAAGTTGCAAATATAATGACCAAGTGCCCCGTATAATATAAAAAATATAAGTATAAAAAAACATGCCCCTTATCATCAGATCATCAGATGTTTAATTAAAGCAGTTTCGTGATGGATGAAGGAGAACGGGTCAAAGTCAGACTGCAGTGAGGGATGGAGGCTCAGACATTAACATTAAGCACTTTTCTAAGAACTGTGGTGCTAACGGCAGGAGAAACCAGTGCTAAGATTTTTTTTTGGATAATTCATAAACTTCATAATGTAGCTTATCTAGAAAGGAGATGTTCATTTTGAGTCATAATACAGCTTATCTGGATAGGAGAATTACCTAAAATACCCTGAAGAACTGGTTGCAATACACTCTTAATCTCTACCATTTCCTAAGCTCCTGTATGACATTTTAAGAAATACACCAGCATGGTGATATCCCTAGGGACAGTCTCAATTCACAAGCTCTTTGTGATTTCTAAAAAAAAATCACAAGCTGATTCTTTAAGAAAAATACACAAACACAGCCCCAGAGCTCTAACTGCTCATACTTTCTACCCAGTCTGCAGTAAGCAGGAGGCCAAGGTATCGGTCTAGATTTTTAATAAAACCAGAATGTAGTTGCTTTTCAAATTTTTTGGTCTGTATGCATACAAAGTCACCTAATGGTAGCAACAAGAATCTGGCATTCTCCAACCTTACGGGAATCAAGATAACAATCTCAAAGTTTAATGTGTTATAATTCAATTCCTAGTAAACAAGTATCACAATATTAGGCTATTGTTTTAAAAACATCAGTTAGCCCTGACTTGTGTGGCTCAGTGGGTTGGGTGTCACCCTGCAAAGCCAAAGGCCCGTTTGCTTCACAGTCAGGGCATGTGCCTGGGTTGCTGGCCAGGTCCCCAGTTGGGAAAGTGTGAGAGGCAGCCAATTGATGTTTCGCAAATCATGTTTCTCTCCTTCTCTTTCTCCCTCCCTTCCCCTAAAAATTAATTAATTCTTTTAAAAAATAAAAATTTTTGTTAATCTATAAATTCAATTTCTGTAGATTACATAGCTTAAAATGACCATTTGAACATCTCAGAAACTTGCCATTAAAATACAAAGAGAAACCTAAACTTAACATGTCACCCATGAAACTTATATAGCTGAAACATACCATTAACAGGAACTCTGAAAATGTAATGACTTGAAATATATTTTTACTGATCTTACTTAAAAAGCATTAAAATTTTTTTTTAAATCCTCACCCAAGGATTTTTTTAAAATTGTTTTTAGAAAAAGAAGAAGAGGAGATGAGGGAAGGGGAGGGAGGAGGGGAGGGGAGTAAGGGGAAGGGGGAGAGAGGGAGGGAGAGAGAAACGTCAGTGTGAGAAAGAAACATCAATCGGTTGCCTCCTGTATGCCTCCTGATGAGAGAGGTAGGGGGGAGGCTCAAACCAGCAACCTAGGTATGTGCCCTGACAGGATTAAACCCACAGCCTTCAAGTCCATGGGACAACGCTCCAAACCAACTGACCCACACTGGCCAGGGTTAAAAAACAGCATTTTAAAATAAATGCCCTATGCTTTAAATACTAGTTTCTGGCCCTGACTGATGTGGCTCAGTGGATTGAGCTTGTCCTGCAAACCAAAAGGTCACCAGTTAGATTCCTGGTCAGGGCACACACGTGGGTTGCAAGCCAGGTTCCCAGTTGGGGGCATGCAAGAGGCAACCAATCGATGTTTCTCTTCTCTCCCCTTCCCCTTTCTCTAAAAATAAATAAATAAAATCCTTAAGAAAACACAAACAAACAAACAGATAAATACTAGTTTCTGTTAGGTTTAGTCTAATATATCTATAATTACAACCAAAATCTGGTAAAAATGTTTTCTTTTTATAACCAACACAGACAAGCTGGGTTGCTTACACAAGACAGTTTTGAGGCAACTTATTACAATACATACAGTGGCTTACTGACCAGAGATCTACACAACCATTTATAACGGTTGATGTTTAGTCATAAGCAGCATTCTGAGTGATATTATTAGGCTTTCAGTACACTGAGCAAAACAGTCCAATCACCCTTGAAAACAAGCAACCAACCGCATGCTCTTAACAGTCTACTTTAGAAGTTTAGGCATGTTTTACTCAGGCACTGGTGCATGAATATTTTTTAATGCTCATCTTTCTATAGAATTTTTGGATTTTTTAAATTATTGTTTATGCTGTTACAGTTGTCCCAATTTTCCCCCCTTTATCCCACTCTGCCCAACCCACCCCCCCCACTAGAATTTCTGGATTTTAAGAGCATGGGACATAAACTTACTAACCAACCAGCCCAACCATATTTGATGAGTAATCAAAATTACCAATAAACAATCCTCTTATCAGTAAGCTGAAAGACCTTTGTTTTTTAATATATATGATGTTTCTATCATATAATAGGATTTCTGAACCCTATGACACTCTAGACAATTCTCATTTTAAAGACATTCAAGTTGGTCGAGAACTGATTAATACAATATATAATGGGTGGATCTGATTATGCAAATAACAGGGCAATTAAGCCCATGTAAATTTGTTTTAAAAGTCTGGTAGAAACTGAGGAAAAAAAGGCAGTTTTGTTTACATTAATGCTTTTAATAACATGATACTGTAATATAATAAAATTATATTTGGTCTTTGTTCCCATTCGCAGCAGTTTCTAAAACCCCTAGAATTTCTTCAAGTAATAGAAGCATCTTCTGTTATTCATAAGGAGTCTCTTTAATCACATCTGAGTTTATACTAAAGAAGTGACCTAGGGGCCCCTAGGTAGCTTCAGGATGAGGCTAGCCAACAGAAAGACCAAATATCTGATTAGAGGGTTGAAACTTACAGCCCTCCTACCCTGTCCCCATCACCTCTAGGGAAGGGATGACTAGAAATTGAGACAAAAACTCTTGAATAACTAGATTTGGGGAGCTTGTAGGTTGGTGAACACACTGATGCCAAAAGGTGTGGAAGCTGTTAATCAACCAAGCCCCACCCCATACCTTGTGCCATGCATCCCCTCCATTTGGCTGTTTCTGAGTTGTATCCTGTATAGGTAACTGATAAATGTAAGTAAATTATCTGAGGAGGTTGTTGTGGGAGCCCTCAAATTTGGAGTCAGCCAGGCAGAAGTATGGGACTCCTAGGGACCCTACTTGAGGCTGGCATCTGAAGTTGGGGCAGTTTTGTGGAATGGAGGCCTTAAATCTGTCAGGTTAGTGTCAGAATTGAATTAGTTGTTTAACACTCATTTGGTGTTGGAGGACTGGTTTAGTGTGGAAAAACCACACACATTTAGTGTCCGAAAAAT
Organism: Macrotus californicus; assembly: GCA_007922815.1. NCBI lineage: Eukaryota > Metazoa > Chordata > Mammalia > Chiroptera > Phyllostomidae > Macrotus > Macrotus californicus. Next base: position 9,319 of record VMDR010019527.1, on the reverse strand, counting down.
GCCACATAGAAACGTACTGATGTTTTAAGCAAAAATTGAACTGTGAAACAGAACAACGTAACTGCATTCAATTCACAGGTCTCTGTGCCATGTTGTTATAGGAATATCACAACAGATGCATACCTCAGGACATACACTGGTGCTCAAAAATAAGTAACTACCATTCAAAAGTTAAAGTTAGGGTAAGTGGCGACTGTGCATAGGCATTTATTTATAAAATTACATTTGGTGCATCTGTAATCAACACAGCAATTTATCCTCAACTGGAACGTATATGCTTTTGTTTTGACTAACTTCACTTAATAAGAGTTATTCTAAATGTACGAATGGTCAATTTTCAAAATTTTTCACATAAAACTTTTATAATATTCATAAAATTCACCAGAGATCTCTAGAACTTTCTGCTTCAAGAATGTTAAGAGCTCTAAAAATTTAAACATAAATGATTCAGGAAAAACAAAACAAAAAAGTACTAGGTAATTTCAAAGAAGGTTAATTGTATCCTCAGCTAAGAAAGAAAAATTTTAGTTTAAAAACTGTTGACTAATTTTTAAGAAGTCTTTGAAGAATATAACCAATGGTGACATGAATGAGGGAATTTAGAAATATGGGAGGGTAAGAGAAATCAATAGCAAGATCTTTTGTGATAAATTAGTTTGACAGAACCACATTATGGTTATAGATACAAATTAAAGTCCAATACTTGGGGAAATAGAAAGTGAAATATTTTATGTTACTGCAAGTAATTTGTGGTTAGCTTACTGACTATGAAAAAAAGCTCTATTATTTATTGTATAAACCAATCCTACTTCCACCAATTATAATTAAATTCAAATATGCCAGCATTTTACATAAAACAAGCAAACTTCTCTATATACGTAACCTGTATCAGGAACATCAGTGGGTCTCATAATTCTCCGAATCTGCTCCATAGATTGCAGGTCTGGTGACAGTCCTAGAAATAAAAACATGAGCCATAGTACCAACATCTAAAAAATCTTCAATCAAATAAAAAAACATTTAATCAAAGTAGACTCACTATGTGAAACTAAAGATATTTAAGTGTTCCTTTTAATATGTTAAGTTATTAATACAATCCCACTTTGATAAAACAGAATGTTATAATTAGGCACTCTCCACTTGTCCCTATCAGGGAATGAAATTCCCTTTCATTTCAAAAGATATCCTATGGAAAGAAATCCTGCCACTTTCCAACCTTTCCCGTCCTTCACAGGAACATACTCAATTCCATTTCCTACCGCTTCACCACTCATCACCTATTCTTAGGCATGCTAACTTCCAGTGTAGGTGCCTCACTATGTCCCATTATACCTTCCTATAATCCACTCCAGCATGCTCATTCTCTTCATAAAGGTATAGCCGTTGCTCAGAATGATAAACAAGGAAAGCACACAAAAATACTTTGTAATCTTCAAATATCACACAGGTAACAGCCAGTATTTTTCTTTGGTGGACAATCTAAGCCTCATCACAAAGAATGAAACTAAATATGTGCAAGAGCTACAATTTCTTAAATGCTTAGCATGTACTGTAAAATGTTTCAATTGATATAGTGAATTATGTACTACTAGAGAATAAACCACTTATTATCTCAGGCTGAGAAATGTACATCTACCTTTTCAGTGTTTTTCCACTTAATTTTCCCCACATATTGATAGAAAACTTATTTTCTTACAGTATTTTCATTAAATCACTTCCCTGTATAAAAACCTAATATGACTATCAAACCATTCAATAAACTCCTTTGTTCAATATTCAAATCTCTATAATTCCATCATTCTCCAACATGTACTTGACATTCTAGTCAGGTCAGTCCTCACACATTTCTTGAACTAAACATAAAAAAGACTGTCTTACAGTGGAACCTCGGTTCTTGAATTTAATTCATTCCAGGAGGCTGAGAAGAAATTCATTCAAAACCGAATTTTATTCCCATTAGAAATTCAGCGCCAGCATGAAAGAGCTGTCAGTTAAAGAACCACACTGTTTGAGGTGGGAGACGTTCGACAACCAAGGTCGGACTGTGTCCTTTCCCCCCCTCCAGAGTCTATTCATCCTCCAAAATCCATGCCTCCATGAACATGCTCCCAACATTCTCTCCCTTTCTTGGCTTCTCACAACTCCTGTCTCCACAAGTACTTTGACATAATTAAATTCGTTTCATTACTTAATATCTATTTTGAAAGTATACATTTTATCAATAGGTTTTAAAATTCCTTAAAGATGGCCAGATCATACACTGGCTATATATTTTCATGTCATCTAGTCAAGTGCTGGAAACATGTTAGTTTTTCAGATAAATTTTACATATTTAAGCTTATTTAACGAGTTTTACAGAACTTATCCTACCAAAAATTATTTTTAGGACTAAAGCAGATATATTTATTACATAAAGCCTAGAACTACTCTTGCCATGTGGGAATATTAAATTATGTTTGGATTCTGATGAAACATTTAATAAAGGCGGGAAAAACAATAATAATTCTCTTTTTACAGACAGTAGAGGCATTTTCCTGTTAAAACCAAGGCAAAAGGCAGGCGTTTTTTCAAACAGAACTCTGGTAATATTCCTCGTATGTGAAACTCTTTAAAGACCAACACTAAGTTCTCACTTTAATCGTGTATAAACAATCACAAATTTCTCGGTAGAAGAGATGCTAGCTGTGTTTAAAGCAGCGTTAATCACTCGAGTTTTCACAAAAGCACTGCTCTGTTTTCCAATAACGTGTTATTACAGGTTTTTTCTAAGTAACAGAAGAAGAGTAAGAAAAGCCCATGAGGCTAATTTACTAGTCTACCTCCATGACAACAGAAGATCTTCTCATCCACAATGGCAGCTATAGGCAGACAATTGAAACAATCAGTGAAGGTCTTCCACAATTTAATATTAAATCTTCGTTTGCCTATAAAAAGAACAAGCAAATAGAATAAATAAATCTAAAACCATTCTCATCGGGTATCTCACAGCCACAGCATTATGATGACTTCAATTTTCTTCATCATGTTTATCTAGCCCTGGGTTTTTCTATCATGAATACGTGTTACTTGTATATTTTTAAACTGGTAATAAATACAATAAACATTCACATCTTCAGTAAAGTTGCAAAGACTTCAAAGATTGTGCCAGGTGTTTTATGAAAGAAATACATCAAACACTTGTGTTTTAAGATCACTGTAACAGAGCGACTCTGAAATATTCTGACGATCAGTTTATTATTTCCATCAATATGTATACTAGTTAAATACCTAGCCAAATAAGCAGGCAGAAATAAAGGGGTGCCTCTGGACACTGGACACCTTCATTCTAATGCACTGAGTAACACAGCACAAACTTACTGCCAAGAAAGGAGAACTTCCAAGTGCTTAACTGGTATTCACTTTTGAGTGAATTACAACTTTGCACTATGGCAAGTATAAACAGAGACACAAAGGCTATAATGTTTCTTTAGCACAATGAGCTACAACAAAGACAATCTCAAGTGTACACTCATCTTTGCACTGTTACTCAATTCTCCTGAATTTGGCAATAAGTTGCAAAAACTGACCCAGGGAAGGGATGAAAGACCCAAGCACTAATTTCCTATGCTTTTATGCCATAACCTGCCTCTCAATGAGCAAGTATAACTCAAAACAGTGTTTACCAGTTGTTCTCACATGAGAGTACATGATTTCATTTGATGTAATTTCTATCCCAAGGATATTCAAGCCTGTATTCTATCCTTTAAGAATATACCTCTATTTCTGATGTAGCTTTAGAAAAGTGTAGTATAGTTTGATATACCACAACTCATTTCCTGTCCACTGGTCTGATTAAACAATTGAAACCACAAACTACACCTCAGAAATAAAAATGCCATAAAAAAATCAAATAAAGAATCATTCCCATTAGAACGTAGGCTCCATAAAACAGTGATCAGAATACCTTATAATTAGCAGTGCTAAAGAAAAGACCAGTCTTTTTTTTAAAAAAAAAGGTATTGCCCAATATAACGGAGTTACCAGTAAAACCACTTTGGCACTCATTTAGACATTATCTAGTGAAGTTAAAGATACGCTTATACTTGACCTAGGAATTCTACTACCAGATGCTCATCCTAAGAAACGATACTTGAAGTTGCTGCCAGATCTTGAAACTTTTTTGAGGGTGGTCCTGATTCTGCAGAGAAATCAGCTGCTTCTTGCCTTTCTCCTCGGAGGAGTCAGACCTTTCTAATGTGCTAGACAGTTCTCTTCATAAGTTTTACTCTCTCCTGTTTTTCACTTGTAAGCTTATGCATTAAAATAAAATCTCCTTTCCTATTGTTTTAGGGGAGTTACAGAAGAGTTAAAGTAGGTGCATGTGTTTAATCCACCATTTTTATTTTGAAGTTCCGTATCTTTTTCATTATATATCAAACTCCTACATGTTGTTCTCAGTGACTAACCTTTCTCTCTATTACACATCTGTCATTTCTTCTACTGGAGTCCAAATCGTCCAATTTTGATGGTGAAAGATTGAAATATTTATCACAAGACGGTTAGTAATCAAGAGGGAACTAGAATAAAGGTAATTTTGAAGTTTTATTTTTCTTTCTTATGTACTAATATACTTGTGAGCTGAATGGTCCTGCTGACCAGTCAGTGGCTTGTAGGGGAAAGAGGGAGCTAATAACACCATACATTTAATATTCCATACTCTGTTCAGGCTTGATATACTTACCAATTTTGGTATGACAAATAAGGGCATAGATGATTGAATGAACGGCTGGTAAACTCCATTATATGAAGCCAGTTTTCAACTGGTTAGATACTCAGGACCTAGGATTTAGGTGAATTAGCTAGAAATAGTCCTGACAATTTTGTTTCACTCCTCCTAGGCCCAAAGTATTTATTACACTGACTAGATCTCCAGGGCACGTCCACACTGAATGTGGTGTGCTCAGATCCAAGCTGTCTTTAGAAATACAGCACACTAAGAGGCAAACTGGAATTCTAGTGCTATAGCGATTCCAAACTGATAGATTCTTAAAGGAATTGGTTACCTGGGAAAACTTGAGAAACCAACAAATTCATATCAATATTTACTTTGATGATGCTTAAAAGATAGTAAAATGATGTTAGAGATAGCATCTGAGCCTTTTAAAAATAATTTATATTTTGGAAAAAGGAAAAAAATACAAATTCCTTCAGAAGGTCAAAACATACAATTAAGCAGGTGCTGAATTAGTTTACAACCCTACCAGCAGTAGCTTGAGCGTACCCCTTTGTCTGTATTTTGGTCAACACCAGAGATCTTTGTCAAGTTGATAAGTGAAAAATAGTGTCAACTTAATTTATTTACCAGTTAGGCTAAAGATTTTTTCTATATTTCTGCCCACTTCTATTTTCTTCTGTGGTAACATACCTATTCATATGTTTTGTTGATTTTTTATTAAAATGTGAGAGCTTTTTGTATTTATTAAGGATACAAACACTGTCTACAATATATTACCCATGGGTTTCTTTTCACTTTATTTTGTACTTAAGGAATCTTCAGTGACTTATTAAAAAGTTTTACATTATGTACTATCTGAACTTACAACTTATCATATTAGTAAGTACAATAACAAAATAAACACCTTCAATAACAAAATAAACACTTTCAAATCCAAAAAAGAAAGAGAGACCATCTGTCTTGTGTACTACTGCATTCCCAGTGTAGAGAATAGTTCCTTAAACACTGTCAAATACATGATTATGTGAATCAAAGAGACAGGAATTTGAATAGGATTCTACCATAATTAAGGATAGAGAAAAGCAAAAAATAGTTTCTAATGGAAAATTCAGAGCTAAAAAATACTAAATTCAATTTGAAAATCATTATAATTGGTTCTAAATTATAATTAACCAAATCTAGCAAAAACAACAGACCAACTCAAATATAATAGGATAATTCAGGTTTAATAACACGCAGAAGCAGTACCACACAACCAACCAGTGATTTGTTACTGATGAAGAAAGTACAAAAAAATAAGGATACCTCAGAATTCTGAGTATCTTTATCTCTCTAGGTTTATAGGCAAAGACTAAAATCCTAATAATAAACTTGAATCTTTAAAATAATTTCAGAATGTCTCAATATTTCTTTGACAAAGAGCCAATAAGAGTTTCTATCATATCACAAGAATGCTAAGAGCTAAAACTTTAATGGACACTAGAAAACCAAAAGCTACTAAATATTTCACTATGTAAACTAATTACAAAAGGGCCTTTTGGCTGAATAAGCCATAATCAACCTGAAAGAACATGACTAAAGAGATCCCCAAGAACCAGCCTACTTAGTAATGTTTCCCAGTTTTAGGTTCCTCTTCCATGAAAAGCTGTCTTCTTAGGCTTATGCTTATTGGTTCATACTTCCAAAAAACTGTGAAGGAGCCCTTCTGAAATAGGAAATTACTGGGAATTTCTCCGTTAATAATAAAATAGGTTTTCACTTACATTCATCATAGAATCCATAAATGCGATTGATGCTAGCACACTCGTGGTTTCCTCGTAAGAGAAAGAAGTTCTCTGGATATTTGATTTTATAAGCCAGTAGCAAACAAATGGTTTCCAAAGACTGCTTTCCTCTGTCCACATAATCTCCTAAGAAAAGATAGTTGGCTTCTGGGGGAAAACCTCCATATTCAAATAATCGCAGTAAATCTGTATACTGTCCATGAATATCTCCTAAAAATAGAAAAAGTCAATTTTAGAATATCAGGTTACTGTGGTAAAACTACCTTCCATGAGATGACTCCTCATGTTTATTACTCTCTTGTATCATCCTCTCCACCCTTGAATGTGGGCTGTAGGTAGCGACTTGCGTGCAACAGAGAATACAACAAAAGTGAGAGGGGCTGCCTCATCTGAGATTATGTTACAAAAGACGGTGGCTTCCATCTGCTTGCACTCTCTTGCCTTTTCTCACTCCTAAGGATGCAGAAGCACACGTGGCAAAGAACTGAAGGAGGCCTCTGGCCAACAGCTCATTAGGAACTGAGGCCCTACGTCCCTCAGCCCATAAGGAACTGAATCCTTTCACAGCTGATCCTTGAGATGTACACAACCCCAGATGACACCCTGACTGCAGTCTTATGACAGCCCTAGAACCAGAGGACCCAGCTAGGCTGGGTCCAAATTCCTGACACACAAAAACTGTGAGATGATAGAGTAACACTGTTCTTTTAAGTTTTAAGGCACAAAGTTTTGGGGTAAGTTATTATACAATACAGAACTAATACAGTTAATCTTATCATTGATAGTTTAATTTAGGTCATTTTGTTATACCAAATAGCAAGATAAACAGCAAGAACTTGAGAAATATCTAGTATAAATAACTTCTATTGCCTTCAAATTCTGTCTAAATTAAAGCATTTTAAAGAGAAACCTGCAGAGAATTTGAATCATTGTAATTTTTTTAAAAAAATAAACAACCCAATTTATTTTTATTTTTAAACTTATCTTAATTCTCACCCAAGAAAGTTTTTCTTGATTTGAGAAAGAAAGAGAGAGCAAGAGAGAGAGAAACATCAATGTGAGAGAGAAACATCTATCAGTTGCCTCCCTTACGTGCCCTGACTGTGCACAGAACCTGTAACGTTTTGGTGCATCGGATGATGCTACAACCAACTGAGTCACCAGGCCAGGACTGAATCATTTTAATTTTAAGACAACTTTTAAGCAACTATATTTGCTTCATCTGAAATCATAAAAAGAATAAATCATTTCCACAAAATTCCAAACTCTTAACTTTTACTTAATGGTGATACTATAAGCTAATTAAATTTTCAACAAACATTTACTTAACCTATTTGGTAGGCTCTGAACAAAGAAGCAACCAAACACATGACTTAATAAACCACATGAAGAAAAAGAAAACAAGCACATTAAGCAGTGCAGGTTACATGGTGTTACTGTAGATCCCTAAGAAACATGCAGAATAAAATTTGCATACAGCAAATAATCCTTGACTGGGCAAAAACTGGTGGTTAAGTCCATACAAGCTAAATCATAAACACTAACAGCCACTACAAAGAAAAACTGCATTATTAAACCAAAAGCCATGACATCACTTATACCACTTCCTGCTGTTATGCAAACTATGGAAGAATGTAACACGCCACATAAGTTTCTGCTTTTGGCCAAAAGTCATTATAAGACTTAAAAGAACAAACTGTAAAGTTACGTAATTTTCAAAATAAATCCAAACCATCATAACAAAGCTAGAAGACCATGAATATTACTTTACTGACCCCCAAAATTCTGCACCTATTTTTTCTAACCAGTGTACTAACATGCTTTTTTCTCTACACACTGGGTATCAATTTTTGACATTTTTTTCAATCTGATTAGCATTCAGGATTTGATTGTAAACTGCATTTCCCAGATTACTAGTGAGACAGAGGATCTTACATTTATTGACCATCTGAATTTCTTCTAAGATCTGCCTCTTTTTATTTTTTTATTGTACTGTCTTTCTTATTTATAAAAACTATAGTGTGAATAGCGATATTTTTATCTGTTGTATATGTAGCAAAAATTTTGCCTACATTTCATCATTTCATAAAAGTTTTAATTTTTACAGAATTTTATAAAATAAAACTTATCAATCTTCTCTTTTATACAAAAATTTTAATATGTTTTCTCTAGAGTATCTTCAATGTAAATATGAGAGGAAAACTGGATTCAAAAGAGATTGTTTCCAACTTTTACCAATTTACATACCACAAATCTTCAGCGGTGCTTCCAATTCCAGAAGAATAGGCTGGCTGAGAAAGATCTCCCGAGACTTAATACATAAGCCCCGAACTTCTGCTTCTGTCATCTGCACAATCTTTCCTGGGCGACATCCTCGTACTGATAAACAATGAATAAAATGATCAGTTTTCTAAAATTTATCCATAAAATAATAATCCTTAAAAAAGACTCATGCCCATATTTTGAAGATCAGAAAGGTCACACAGGCAGCAAACTACCCAGATACACTGGTGTGTGGCTAACAGTAAGGTTATGCTATCTTAGATTTAAGTGTCTATTTAGATAGATCTTTGGCTTCTATCTCCATCATTGCTAGTTCTTGATGATGCTCGTAAGGCCTCTACCATGGAAATGCAGTTGTCCTCTGCACTCCAGGGAGAGGCCTCACAACCCAAGAGACCTAAGAGGTTTCAGGGACAGCGCCTCTTAGTGTCTGGCCTACTCTCTCAGCAGAGTCTTGCATTTGGTAATAAAAGGTCAAAATACCACTAGTAAGAAGGTGTGGCTATGAAGGAAGGAAGATTACGAAAGTAGCTGACAA
>VMDR010019526.1:0-18268 GCA_007922815.1 Macrotus californicus | reverse complement strand
CCCACCCCTGATCCTACCCCCCTTTGGTTTTGTCCCTGTGTCCTTTACACATGTTCCTGAAAAACCTTCCTTCTTCCCCCGTACCCCCCCCATCCTCTCCCACCTTCCCTCAGGTTACTGTCAGTTTGTCCTTAGTTTCTTTCTCTCCCTCTTCCTTCCCTTTTCTTTCCTTCCTTCCTTCCTTATTTTTTTAGAGAGTGGGGAAGGGAGGAGAAAGAGAAGGAGAGAAACATCAATGTGTGGTTGCCTCTCATGTGCCCCCTACTGGGGACCTGGCCTGCAACCCAGGCATGTGCCCTGGCTGAGAATCGAACCAGCGACCCTTTGGTTCACAGGCTGGTGCTCAATCCACTGAGCCACCCAGCCAGGGCAGTTTGTTCTTAATTTCAATGTATCTGATTATATTTTGCTCGCTTGTTTGTTTTGTTGATTGGGTTCCACTTACAGGTGAGATCATATGGTATTTGTCTTTCACCGCCTGGCTTATTTCACTTAGCATAATGCTCTCCAGTTCCATCCATGCTGTGGCAAAGGGTAGGATCTTCTTCTTTCTTTCGCTGTGTAGTGTAGTAAAAGGAACGGGGCTTATAGCTGCATCTGTGTGGACATACGCAGGTAAGTAGGTTTGCTGACTGGCATGAATTCTGAGGGAGGTGGGCTGAGGGATGTGAAGAGATGGGCTGATTAAGGAAACTGGATGAAGAGAGGAAAGTGAATTCATATTTGGCCCATGGGTTCCTTCCGGGACAAGGTCAGTTAGAGCACTGTTCTCAAAGTGGGTTCCTGGACCATGGGCATCAGAGTCACCTGAGATGCTTGTTAGAGGTCCATATTCCTGGACTCCGCCCCAGCCTGAATCAGAAAGCCAAGAAGTGGGACATGAAACTTCCATTTTACTAAATATTATCCCAGATGAGTTTGATGCATGTTGAAGTCAAAGAACCAGTGGCTTCTGGGTGGAACCAAAGGATTTGCCACTGTCAAAACTGGGTTTGAATCTTGGCTTCCTTACCAGCTGTGTGACCTCGGGCAAGTTTCCTCACCATTGTAAGCCTCACTTTCTTCTTCTGTGAGGTGTACTACCTGCCTTGCAGGGGAGTTTTTAAGAGTTATGAAGATAATACATGTAATGCACCTGGTGCAGCGTGCCTGGCAATAGTAAGTGCTAAAAACGGCAACAGGTTTCGTCATAGGAGGCAGCGAGGAAGCCAGTTTTGATCTCATCGGTGTTGACCGATGGCACAAGGCTTTCTCTTGTAACAGAACTGCGCCTCTGCCCATGGGTCAAGAATCTCTACATTTACTACTTATGAAATATACAAAAATAGAGTATGCAAATGATGTCATTATTATATTCACACTTTTCACATCTATAGGGTGTGAGTGTAATTATAAATAGAGATGGAATATTTCTCCCCATGTATTCTCAGGCCCTAGCATTGTGGGACATAGACAGTCCCTTTGAGCCCTCTTCAGAGGTCAGCGGGCTGTCTCTGCCTCCCACAGATGCGACATGAGGGCAAGGACGGGACTCGCATGGACTTCGTTTCAGGACTTGGCTCTCCTACTCTGACCACCCCGGACATATCACAGTGCCCAGAGATAGCACTGGCTGAGAATTACCCGAAGACAGAGCTGCTGGGTTTAGCCATAGGATGTTTGTCTCACTCACGTCTCTGCGGGATGTTATAAGAGGCAGGCATGGTGGGTTGGGGTGGAGAGTGGTGGTCGCCCAGATCGGCTGCCTCCTTCCAGCCAGGTTCCCTCTCTGATCTCAGGCGTGCGCCCCGCCAGCCCTCCTCTTAATCAATTCCAGCCCCGCAGGCTTTTCTGTGGCCCCATGAGCAGGAGGAGCTACAGTTGCCTCCTTGTTTCTGAACCCTCACTCAAGCTGTTGTCCGGAGGTGAAGGTGGGCTGAGCGGAGGCTGCAAGCCCAACCAGCAACTCCCCATTTGTCGTCACAAGGCTGGAGGCGGGAGCACATCTCCTTCCGCACCTTGCTGGCAGGCAAAGACCATTTCACTGCAAACCAACTTTGATTTTACTATTAACCAAATTAATTTGGGGTTTTAAAATCCCTATCAATCCACTGTATTAAATTAGAAAGACACATGCCAAGCCCTGGAGAGCCACAGGTGTCAATCATAGGATACCAACTTCCAGAATCCATGGTGCCCATAGTTATGCCAGGATTCCAATGAGAAATGGCCAGGAACATCTCCCCTGCTGATCTCAGCATGGAGGGTGAGTGTTGGGTAACCCAGGAGCTGGATGGTGTGTCCACAATCTTAGGGTCCTTCCTTCACTCTGCATATTCTGAAAAGATGGAGATACCACTTTCAGGAGAAAATAAGGGGGGGGGGTGTATAGAAGGAGAGCCAAAGAAGGATCAGCATAGAAGAAAATGACACGGAAATAAGGAAGACAGGAGAGAGAGATGGTGCTGAAGCTGATGAAGGCAGAACAGGTAGCCAGTCCAACGTGCTGAGCCCATCTAAGTGCCCTGTGCGTGCTAACTCATGTAATCCTCTCCACAGCCCCGAGGTGTGTACCATTACTATCCCTCCAAGTTCATTGCACAAGGAAGCTGAGACCCAAAGATGTTAGATAACTGGTCTCTGATCACACATCAAGAAGTTTGGAGCCAGGTAGAGGAGGGCGAAGAAGAGTTCTGTTGCCTGACCTGGCAGTGAGTTGGCCAAAATATCTAGCAAGAACTATGTGCCAGGCACCGTTCCAGGTGTTTGGGAGACAGGCAGAGTCCCTGCCCCCATGGAGCTAAAATTCAAGGGGGAGATAGACTGATTCAGGAGTGTCACAGGCACCTGGGTGCTGCCCCTCCCAAAGCCCCTCTGCCCCAGGATTCTGGTGTGCTCTGGCCTCCCATGCACTATGGGCTGGGTATCATGGCAGCTCTGGCTGGCCCATGCCTTGGTTGTCGTGGGTCTGGTTAGGACTGAGATCCTTAGTCCTAGTCCAGAACCCCAGGCAGACCGTCCTATCCTGCCTGTGCCCTGTCTGCCACTCCACTCCCTTGGTGTGACCCTCTTCTCCTTCTGCAGGTCAGCCAGGATGGCAAGGCCCTGCTGGATGTGCTTCAGCGTCCCCTGAGTCCTGGGAACTCTGAGTCCCTCACAGCCACAGCCAACTACTCCAAGGCAGTGCACCAGGTACTGGATGTGGTACACGAGGTGCTGCACCATCAGCGGCGACTTGAGAGCATCTGGCAGCACCGGAAAGTGAGGCTCCACCAGCGGCTGCAGCTCTGTGTTTTCCAGCAGGACGTCCAGCAGGTAATAGGCCCCGCACCCAGCACCCATCCCAAACAGGCAGATGGCTGAGTCCCTGACCTGGCTGATCAGGCCTGGGGTCACCTGATTTAGGAAAGGAGGGCAATTCAGCCTCCTAGCTGCACCCTCCCCCAGCCCCAGGAAACCACCTGGACTTGCTAATTGCATCCTTCTTACCTAAGCAGCTCTACAGACAGGGCCTTCTCACCCTGCGGTTTCGAGAAGGGACACTCAGCCTGAGGAACAGCAATTCCATGCAGCCGTATGACTCAGCCTTCCTTCGGGAGAGCTTGACCCTCACTCATGAGCTTTCTGCACAATTCAAGGGCCTGGGGGTTATCTGAGCAGTGTCTGGGTTGGGCCTCACGTAACATGACTTCATTTCTGTATCCGGCATGCAGGTGGCCTGTTAGAGTGGGTTTGGGGTGAGATATAGGGCCTCTAGGGGGTTCTTTGGCAAGATTGGACTTGGGAGGCCAGATTTAAAACATGGGTTGTTGATGACTGTCTGTCCCGTAATCAGAGGTTATTTCTGGCTTAATCTGTCTTTTTTGCGTTATTATACCAGTTGTGGCTTTTTTTAACCACAAATAATAAAGATATGGTTATGTTTTTGACTTTAAAAGAACAGTCTTGCCACAAATTGCCCTATTGGATGAAATAACCCATTCTTTTTCTCTCATTCTTTGCCTGTCTCCTTGGGGATTTCTGGGGGCTTTGCTCTGAGGACTGATATGTTCAGGGTTGCGGGGTGGGGTGGCAGGGAGCTGGTTGGGAGCCGAGGAGTGAGATGGAGGCATCGCGTCTCCCCCTGCTGATTCACTGTGAGAGGCAGGGGTAGGGGCGCTCATGTTATTAGACTTTTCTGTAACCACCACATAATTTCAAAATTATACAAATAAAACGATGTTGCCCTCTCCTTCTGTGATATTGACCAGGAGTAACCCAAAAGTGTATCAAAATATACGAGGTAGGGCAAAAGCTTACAGTTGTGAGTCCACAAAATACACGGTTTATTCTTGCATTATTATTTACTAATTATTGTATTGTTTTCCATATGAACAACTGTAAACCTACTTTTGCCCCACCCTGCACATGGAAAATTGAGAGCCAGCTGGCCATGTCTTTGGAGTGCTGATTCCCTTCACAGCTGTGGTTGGTGGGTGCCCTGGTGGTGGGTGCCCTGAGAGGGAGGCAGGGTGGAGGGAGAGCAGGGCTTCCTGTCACTGGCTGTGACACCCTCTGGCCGCAGAGTTGCTGCGCAGTGAGTCCCAGGAGTAAACAGGCTTTCCAGAGTGTCCCTGCTCCTGGGCTGCGCTGTCTTCCCTGCAGTCCCCTTCTTTTACTGGCGCAGTGACTGAGTCACTAGAGGCCATGCCTCAGCCTCAGGACAGACGGCACTGCTGAAGCGCAGCCCCAGCTCCAAAACTCTGGTGAGGCCTGCTGGGAATGGAGAAGCAAATGAGTCTGTTGCCTGCTTCTGCCATCTGGAACTGTCCAGAGAAACACATCACCCCTGAGCATGGGGGAGCGCAGAGTCCGTCTGTGATTGAGGCTGGGGGAGGTGCCAGCCTCCGAAGGCACACAGAGCTGGCGCCACTACTCAGTGAGCTCTGACTGGCTCTCGGAGATTACCCCGTCTCTGCGGATTGGGCAGCTTTCTCAGAGATTACCCCGTCTGCGGATTGGGCAGCTTTCTTGCTGTGCTCGTTGCCCTCCCGTTTCATGGCTGTTGTAGCAGGATGGGCGCTGGAAAGGGCAGAGGGGCTGCAAGGAGGGTAAGCAAAAGGCCTCCCCAGCTACAGGGCAGCACCCAGACTTGGGCGACCTGGGACCTGTGAGCCTGTTCTGTGGCCACTGCGACCTCTACTCTGCAGCTAGGAAGACGGGTAATGAAGCTGTGTCTGTCTGCTCTGCGTCTGCTCTGTATCACGCTCTGAACAATGAGAGCATTTCTGGAAATGAAACTCTGTTCCTTTATCTCTACTGTACACATCGGATTGCTGGTGTTGAGGAAGAGCAAGCAGATTATGATGTGATGTGATGTGATGTGATGTGATGTGATGTGATGTGATGTGATGTGATGTGGGTTCGGATGCCCCATGAGACTGAATTCCCCGGGACGGTGAATTCCGCTGTCCTTTCCAGGTAGTGTGAGTACGGCTTCTGGGAACTCTACTTCCTTTGCCCATCATCCCACTCACTCTGTGTCTCACCGTGTCGGACCGTGGGGCAGATGCACAAAGGAAAATGTGAAAACAAGGGCTACCACACCTGGTGATGATTTCAATGCTTCCCTGACCCCCAGGTGCCCATTGGTGCCTGACAGGTGCCTGAGCTGGCGCTTCAGAAGGGTGTGGCCATATACACTCGAGGGTTAAAGGGAAGGACTTGGACTTTCATTCCTGACTCCCAGAAATTTTATATATTTATCATTTTTAACATATTTTATATACTTATTATGTGCATTTTATATACTTATCGATTTTTCATGTTTTATCTCCTTTATTCCCATATTTTCTTGAGAGTAGGAACCATGGCTTCTTCCTGTCTGTACCCTTCCAGCTCTTAGCTGTGTCTGGCATGTTAGCTGAAATTATCCTCGGAGAACCCCAGTCTCTGCTTCTGTGAAATGACATCATTTAACCCTCTCTTCGAACACACTTAGTGGTTGCCGATGAGTAGCTGCAGTCTGCCTGCAGGAATTGTGATGTGAAAGTACTGAGGGTCCCAGATATTCACAGCCCAGACAGAAGGCACAGACACACATCCTCGGTGTTCGCAGAGTGTCCTGGTGCTCATCCTGGGGCTCATCAGTTACTCAGCAAGTTCGAGCCTCTGCAGTTGGCCCAGTATTTCGCTAGGTTCTGGCACGAGTCCTGGTTAGGTAGAATGGCATAGGACAAACACATTTGCAAGTAAAGGACTGTTCCACGAGAGCATGGCGGCCAGTGTGCGGGGCAGTAGAGTATTGATGGACTAGTTATAGGCAGAGACAGAAGTCAGAGTTGGTGTCTTTTTTTAAAAGATTTTATTTATTTTATTTTTAGACAGAAGGGATGGGAGGGAGAAAGAGAGGGAGAGAAACATCAGTGTGTGGTTGCCTCTCTTGTGCCCCCTGCTGGGGACCTGGCCCACAACCCAGGCACGTGCCCTGACTGGGAATCGAACCAGCGACTCTTTGGTTCTCAGGCTGGTGCTCAATCTGCTGAGCCACACCAGCCAGGGCAGAGTTGATGTCTTGAAGGAGAGAATTGATTAAACCTTTACAGTCTGGACCTAAAACTCCTGAGCACATTTGGGGCCCACATATGTTTTACTCAGCAGCCTACGCAGGAAGCTTGTGAGCAAGAATCAGTGGCTGGGGCCATAGAGAATCACAGATTATTAGTTATTGAGCATGTGTGGGCTGTGGAGGCAGAAAGCCTGGGTTTCAATCCTGCTCTGACAGATCTTGGCTGTGTGACATTGAGCGAGTTGCTTCATCTCTGAAGTAGGGACAATCATGGTATATATCTCATCAGACTGAATGACATACAAGTTCAGGGCTTAGCACAGTGCCTGCCTAGCAAGTAGTAAATCCTTCCCCGCTGTTGTCTGGGTTGTTGGTCACATCCTCTTTGAGTGGTGTTCGGGCGCCCCCTGGTGCCTATGCTATTGGGACCCTCAGCATACTTCTCTTACACAACAGCAACTGTTTCATGGGTCTGCTGAGCTCCATCTCATTCAGTGATAACGTCTCAGAGCTGTCAGGACCTGGAAGAACATCCAGTCTAACCTATTCCATGGTTGGGGAAATTGAGGCCCTGAGATGTAAAGTAACTTGGCCATAACCACATAGCCCATTATGGTAGTGCTAAGGCCCGAAGCTAGGTGTCCTTGCTCCCAGCTAGATGAACTACTGAGAAGCCACATGAGAAAGGAGCAAGGGAGGCAGAGAAGGCTAACTGGAAGAAAGACGGGACGCACACATGCCTAACAGAGGCAAGAGTGACAGACAGACACATACACGGGCCCTGAAGCAAGGAGGGGGAGGGAGAGACAGAGACAGACAACAGAGGAAGAGAAGGAAAGGGAGAGAGAAATTTAAAGACAGAGCAGAGAAACAGACATGCATGGGATGGGAGGAGAAAGAGAAGAGGAAAGTGGGTGGGGGAGGGGGGTCGGTGGACAAAGGGGAACGAGACAGTGGTTGTCTGGCTCCTTGCCCCCTTGCCATTTCAGGGTGTGGGTGGTCTTTGCCCAAGTAGAAACCACCTGCCCTTTAAGGGCCCATAGCAGTGCAAAAGCAGAGAAATGAAAACAAAAGATAGATGCCAGGGATGAGCTTCCCTTTAGACAAACCTCTGTAGCCAGAACCGGTCTAGCACCTCATCTGTGGCAGCCCCACCTTGAGTCCCAACAGGTGCACTCAGCTTTCTCGTACCTGCTGGGCTTGGGGACAGTGGATGTACATCTCTAAGGACCATTCTGGAACTTGGGTTCATTAAGCTGCAGAAAGGTGTGACTAGGACACACCTGCCATAGCACTACTAGTAGAGTAATGTTCAATACTGACGTTTTTCTGGTTTTGCATGGGACAGTACTGAGCCGCAGCCCAGAGTACATTCCATGACAGCGTCGCCGATCTGCACCTTCTGTCTCTTGTTTTCCCCTAATTCCTGTGGTTCCCATGGATGTGAAGAACTACTCCCGAGCCCAGATAGACCTGGCTTTGTGGAGAGGAGAACAAGCAGTAGCTAGGTTTTTTTAATCTTTCTGGTAGATGCAAACTCTATTCCATTATTTCATAGCCAGAGCGGCCGTTTTAAGCATTCTCTGCAGGCCACCTTGTTCTGCTTCCCTTTTTTCTTCTCTCTCCATTTTGCACAAGAATACATCGAAGTGTTTCGGAACACCTGCTCTGTGCAGGGTTCCATGCTAGGCGTTGGAGATTTCTGGCCTGAGAGAAGACAGATACACCCAAGGACATGTGACTGGCACACAGCCATATAGATTCAGGGCCAAAGAAGCAAAACAACAGTGCCCTGGCGGGGTCGGCAGGGAAAGTTCCCCGAGCTTGGGGCTAGAGTTTCACCGGTCCTTGGAGCTCAAGCCGAGGGGACGGTGGTCCTGGGGAAGGCCAAGAAGTAGAGAGTTAAGTTCTAGCCGGGGAAAGGGAGGGGGGTCTAACTGGGTGCCCGCTCCTTGCAGCAAAACCAAGAGGTAAGGCTGGGAAGCTTGATGTGGTCCTGGTGGGGTGTGGGAGGCAGTGACACGTTTGAAGCTCCAACACCTTCCCTTAAAAATAATGTCTTTCGCTTCTAATCAGTCCAGTCAGGTGAGCTACTGAGGTGTAGCGTGGGGAAGGGTCTTAGGGGTCTGTGAAATTCCCAGGCAGGAGGGTCTGAGAATGTCAGAGTGCTGGCAGAATTTATCTGGCTCAGTGACTTTATATTCTGAATGAATACATTAATATTAAAGTCTGTAGTTCTTGTATTATGAATGAATCTCACCTGTTTCTATCAGTTTTTCTGGAGCCTCATATGGAAAATTACAGCTTTTACTACATCAGCTCTTGCCCATCTAAGAATATGTAAAGAGGATTTGAGAGTAATTTTTTTAAACTCCAGATTGTCAGTCTTTTACTACCTGTAGTGACTCTAGCCACTTAATCATACCAAACCAGCTTGGGCATGGTGCAGTCCAATAGACAGCTTTGTGTGATAAAAGATGGATGCTTTGGGCTGGACACAGAACAGTTAGTTAGAAAAAAAGTGACCAGAATGATGATAGATTTAGAAATTAACTCTTCCTGCGGGAAGGAAGGACTAAAGCATCTGAGAAGGAAAATGCTCAGGGCGTAGTCCCAGATAGATGGGGGGACACACACAAGGAGGAGCCATAGAAACTTTGAACTGGTGACCTGCTGGGTTGGCGAGGGGATTCGAACATCAGAGAGATGGTTGGATTCCAGCCTTGAGATTTTGTTACTAGGATTAAATGTCTGTGAACGTTTTATTGTTTAAAGCTCAGGATTCATCATCTTTCTGAGAAAATATGATTGAGCATCTTATCCATTCATGTGCCTTTTCTTGTGTAGTTTTCCAACACTGTAAGCCAAGTGATAGTTTGGTCCACATTTTACTGATGAGAAAATTTGAGGCTTAGAGAAGGTAAGTGAACCTGCCCTTTAGTTTAGCAGAGCAAAAATTCAAACCCAAGCCCACCTACCCACTACATCCATGCTCTTAGCCTCTCTGCTCTGCCCTGAGCACTACACGAGGTGATGGGAATGCAGAGAGACACAGCCCCTGCTCTTTAGGACTTTATAATCTAAGGCTGGAATGTCATTGCTCAAAGGACCCTGGTGGACTACTTGGTCCCAAAGGGTGGTACTTGCCCAAGGTTGTATAGCCTCTGCCGTCTGAGATTCAGGCTCAAACTGCCTGCGTGGTTAGACCTACCCAGTCATCCTCACACCAAAGATTCTTCCATCCGTGCTGCCGTTGCAAAGTGCCCTCTGCAGTTACTTACCTTACATAAATTTTCATGAAGCAGGCACTACCCGTTCCCATTTGTTTTTCACAATCATTAATTATGGTAACTCAGCATTGCTGACACTTTTCTTTGTAGCATATATCTTGAATAATAGCCACTTTCCACAGTAGTATTTAGCAGTATTAAAGTTCTCAGTTAAGTTTTTGATGGTGATAATGTAATCATTCCAATACATTCAAGCAGATGATAGATAACTCTCTGGGTAGGGTGAATGCCCAGAGAAAGCAGGGTGAAGGCTCCGCTGAACTGGGGAGGTGGGAAAGGGAGGGAAGGAGGGCTCACTTGTCAGGGTTGCTTTCTGACTGGAGTGAAGATAAGGAGACTTCCCCATCTGCCTCTGTGGTGTCACTGGTTTTAGAGGGAGCACTCTGGCCTCCCCATCATGGGAGGCCGCTATTGAAGGCTCTATTCCAGTCCTCTCCATGTATGCCCTAGCTAGGATGGAGGTGTGGGGGGTGAGCTTTAGAGCTTGTGCTTCTGACATTCTCAGACCCTGCTGCCGGGGAATTTCACGGAGTCCTAGTACCCCTCCGCACTCTACACCCTACCCTGTTCCTCTCCGCCCTGCTTTCTGCCTTCCTCTCTTTCCTTGTCCATCATGGCCTCCACCCTTGGCAGTTACTTTGACTTTCCAAATGTCAACCCTGCTCTGACTGAAGAGTGCTCTTTCCACAACGACCACCTTCCAAGGAGCACCTGGGCGCCTCCAACGGGCAGGGAAGGGAGGATGGTAGGGCCTGGGAGGCAATGAGAGAAAGAAGTCCCTTCCCAGGAGTTACTGAGCCTCAGGGCTTTCTTGATCCTTGATCCATGGTAACTTTAAACACCTGTAATGTCCTCATTTCATTTTTTATTATATTAACAAGTGACAAGACAGTTACCGTCCAGGATCACTTGTTTCTAATAAGCTCTATGCTCACCATGGTCAACATTATTATTCTGGAGTCTTGAATGCCAGGCTAAAGAATAAAAGGCTCAAAATTTATGACTAGTGAGAAGCCATTGAAAAGATTTTGAACAGAAGAAACAGGTGGTCAGAGTGAAGATAGGAGGTGTTTTGGTGCTGGTGGGGGACTGGGTTGGAGTAGGAAGATCCTGGGAGCCATGGGAGCCATGGTCACCGTGTGCCCACACAGTGTTAACCAGGGTGATGAGGCAAGGTTAGATATGAGAGCATTTATGGAAAAAATCACTGGAAATTATGCTCCATTTTGTTGTAGAAAACAAGGGTGGTTTCAAGTATGAATATAGAGCCGTATTTTTCAAAGTGTGGTCCTTGGCCCTGACTAGTGTGGCTCAGCTGGTTGGGCATCATCCCAGCAAGCGAAGAGTTGCCAGTTCAATTCCCAGTCAGGGCAAATGCCAGGTTGCGGGTCTGGTCCCTGGTTGTGGCACATAGGAGAGGCAACTGATCGATGGTTCTCTTTTGCGTCAATGTTTTTCTCCCTCTCTTTCTCTCTCCCTTCCTCTCTCTCCAAAAAACTCAGTTAATTGATTATTTTTTAAAAGACAGTGTGGTCCTTGGACCCCTAGCATTAAAATTATCTGGGTAGAATGGGGAGCTTGTTAAAAACATAGATTATCTGGCCCTATTCCACACTTTTTTGATTCAGAATCTGTGGGGAAGGTGGCACCTATGTTTTGAAAAGAACCCCAGGTGAGTCTTAAGCATTCTAAAGTTTGAGAACCTCTGATTTCAGAAATTCCAGCCTTCATGATGAAAAGTATGGCGACCCCGTAAACAGGCATCAGGGCACCAGGGTGAGGAGATTCTGTCAGGGAGGTGCCAAGGACAAGTCAAGTTCTAGTTATCCCAGCTCCACAGTGTTGGGAAGGGTCAGGTGTCAGGTGGCTGAGAGTGGAGGGGCCTGAGGGAGGGAGGCAGCTAAAACTTTGGGTCTTCTGGCCTCTTAGCCACTTCCACCCAGCACAGCATCTGCCAGGTGGAAGGACCACAGTTCACTGGGAAAGAGAGTCTATATACCTGCTAATGAACCTCAACTAAGCCCTCTCAGAAAAATGATGGCTTCTCCCACCATAGCACGACATTTATTTTGATAATACTGGTTCCAAAGAGGGGACAGAAAATGAATCTCTGGTAATTGGGCATTTCCTGTGGCACCTGCACGCTCTCCAGGTGGTACTGGCAGTGTGTGAGCCATTCCCCTTGAGAACTAGCACTCCGTGTTCTGTGCAAGGAGACAGAAACAAGGACTTGATGGACTGTCGTGGGTGCTCTTACACATCACGTGTACCTGAGCCTTTAACAGAACAAAATGTGTTGTAGGCACCGGGATGTGTAAACTCTCCTTCACCGGCCTCAGAACAAAAATGGCTTTCTAAAGAGTGGGAGGCTTGGGAACGAGAGGTGGGAGCTGAGAGGGAAGGGTTCTTTCATTTATGTAAAACAACAAAGTCTTGCTTATTTTACTATGAATCAAATTATGACACAAATTTAGTAATCAATTTCAAATAAGGTGATTGATCAGCGAGCCAGATGAGGGAATCAGGGTTGGGATGCTGATTCCAAATTGTTTGCAAACTGTTTTCATTTCCTTTAATGGTTTCTGCCCTTGATCACACAGGAAGTTCTCAGATCAGACTGATTGAGTTCACTCATTTATTCAGCAAATGCGCTTTGGGAACACAGCAGTGACTCAAACAAAGGCCCTGCCCACATGGAGCTTACCCAGGAAGCAGAGAGAAAACACCACCACAAACAAATGTGTAGCAGGTCACATAGTAATAGCCAGTGCCTCGTGAGCAGAGGGCTGATTGAAGAAGCCATGGGATGTGTTGAAGAGGAGGTTCCAGCCCTGACTGGTGTGGCTCAGTTGGTTGGGTGTGGTCAGGAACGTGAAAGGTCGCTGATTGGTTCCCGGTCAGGGCACATGCCTGGGTTTGCAGGTGTGGCCACTGGTCCAGGTGCGTGCGAAAGGCAACCGAGTGATGTTTCTCTTTTACATCGATGTTTCTCTCCCTCTCTTTCTCCCTCCCTTCCCCTCTCTCTAAAAATAAATAAAATCTTTTTTTTTTAAGAGTAGGTTCCAGGTACATGAAATGGGACCCACAGGTCTAAATGAGCTGGATGTGTTCATGACAATGGGAGAATGGCCAGGGTGGCTGGTGAGCAGAGAGCAGGAAAAGGGGGTCAGAAGTTTGGAGAAATGGGTCCATGTGAAATTAGGCTTTATAAGCTATGGAGAGAATTTGGAGTCTCTAAGCATGATAGGAAACAATTGTAGAGTTTCAATGAGGGGAGTGTTATGATTTGACATGTGTGTAAAGAAACAGGTCTGGCTCCTGGGTGGATGGGCATGGCAAGAGTACAAGGAGGTTTTCCTTAGACGGCTGGTGGGGTGAGTGAAGAGAGATGGTGGCTTGGCCTAGGATGGCGGTGCTGGAAAGAGTGGACAGGGGAGAGTCAATAAGAAAGACTCGCGGGCTTGCAGCTAAGCAATCGGGTGAATTGTGGCGTCTTTTACTGAGACAAGGAAGACAGGAGAGGAGGAGAGTAAGGCAGAAGGGAATAAAGAGTTCTGTCTTTGCTATGCTAAGTATAAGGTGTCCATTATACGCCAAATTCGAGGGGAAGAGTAGGCAGTTGAGTCTCACTCTGAGGAAAGAAATTAGGGCTGGAGCTGCACCTGTGGAAATTACCGGAAAGCCATGGAACCGGATGAGATGAGTAAGAGAAGAGAAAGAAGTCCAGAATGGAGCCCTTGGGCATTTCAAAACGTAGAGGCTTGGCAGATGAGGAGGGCATGCAGAATATAAGACTGCAGTGGCTGCCAGGGAGTCCGAGGGAATTCCCAGTGAGGATGGTGTCTGAGGAGCGAAAGCAGAAATGTTTCCAGAAAGGGAAGGCTCCTCCTCTTAAGTGGAGCTGAGCAAGGTAGGAATCTCCCCTGGGTGAGAGGGCCTCTGTGTTTCGCTGATTCAGAGCCCAAGTGGCTGAGGATGGCTTTGGTGGGAGGGCAGCCGAGCTCTGGAAGTCCTCAAGGAAGGGTGGTCCAGAGTGAGTGAGAGGGGTCATCCTGGTGGAGGGGGGGGGGTCAGAGCCCATGCAAGGTGAGCAAAGCATCTATAACAAGAGGCTGGCTCAGCACAGGAGCAAAGACTGAGCAGACTGAGGAGCCATCCACAAAGGATGGGGCTGTGGTGTGCAGTGCCACAGCCTGGGCACAGTGAGGAGCGCACCCATGCAGCGAGGGCAGCCCGGCTTAGAGGACTGAAGTCCACACAGGGGGCTAGCCTCAGGAAGTTCATTAGGAGGTGGTCTTGGAACTGATTCCTGAGGAAGGGAAGGGAAGTAGAAGGTTAGACAGAGGGTAAACTTGAGCCACAGTATCATCTCAAGGGAATTCTCAGCCACCTACAGACCATTCTGAAGACTGAGTGACTAGTCAGAGCTGCCCCGGGATGGGGAAAGAGAGCGGGCTTTTATGTACAGGAGTTTAACCTCGGAGGAGTTGTGGCTCCTGGAGAAGCTGCTGTCTTCAGCCGAAGGTAACAATCCCCAAAGGGGATTGACAACGGAGGTCTCTCTGTCTGCTGGTGGCACTCCCAACAGTTGTAAAACGTCCTTTATGGCATATCTCAGAATCCACCACCTACGTAGTCCCAAAGTACCTTCCCTAAATATGTCTTAATTACAGAGGGAGTTAGAATGATTTGCAGTGAAGAAGGCTGGAAAACACCAACTTAAAGAATTGATCAAAGTCAACATCACCAGTAATGGGACAGATACCAGATGTACCCCACCTGATAGAATGCAGTAGGAAGAACAAGAGTCATTTCTGTGATATTCTTGATTCTAATCATGAGGAAGCACCAGACAAACCAAAATCGAGGGACATTTTATAAAATAATAACCCTGTAACTGTTAAAAGTGTCAAAGGCAGGAAAGTCAAGGGAAGCCTAAAGAACTATTCCAGGTTAAAGGGACAACTAAACACAACACATCCTTCTGGACTGCACTCTTCTGCTCTGAAAGTCAGTGTTGGGACAGATGGGAAAACCTGAGTGGGGTCTGAGTATCATGTTGGAGCATGGCTGCCAGAACCACTTGGGTTCGAATCCTCACCCCACTATTTGATAGCTGTGTAAGCTCAAGCAAGTTAACTAACCTCTCTGAGACTCATTTTCTTTGACAAAGAACGAACCCTCCATAGTCTCTTCTTCCAAGGAGGGGAGCTGCTATATGTGCAATTACATTCATAATAAAATCATGAAGTATTTGAGTTGGAAAGTGATTTAGGGAGATGGTCTGATCCAGCATCTTCATCTAAGGCAGTGAGGTCCAGAGAGGAAAAGGCACACACTCAGCTGGGGCACAACTGGGTAGGGGCAGAGCTGGAACGAGACCTCAAGGATGGCATCTTTAAGTTAGGATGATCGTGATGGTGTCACATTTTAATGATGCTTTAGGAACCTAAGACACTTTTATATGTAAGTAGAGCTTAGACACCAATTAAAACTTTGTTCTAAAGGTTGGTTGTCTGTAAGTTCAGGGGCCCCTACTGTGGGCTGAGTGGTGCTTGGGTCTCTTCTAAAACTAAGATTCTGTCAAGTCAGAAGAATCAAAAAAAAAAAAAATCAGATCCCTGGGACAGAAGGCAGCTAGATCCCTTGATTTTCTCCCATTAACTCAGTCACATTCATGGCCACTGTTCAGAAAATAATCAATAGCTCTCTTCAAAAGGACTTTGTCTCTTCTCCGTAGCAGCGAGAAAGGACTGTCTCTTCTTCCCCTGAAAAGCCTTGTCCTGATTGTATGCTGGCTGAAAAAACACAATTAGATGAGGAAGAAAGGGGATGATTGGGGGACTGTTAAATTGTTAAATTGGCTCCCAAATCCAGTTTAGGGCGAGTATCTCTCTTGGAAAACGGATGCTCTGGGAAAGGAGTAATTTCTGGGTGAAAGACGGGGCACAAGACAGGAGGCAGAGCCTTACAAGTTGTTCCTAAGACTGTGCTGTCGTGGTGAGCTGCCCTGGGCTTACCTGGGCTGGTGTCCCCAGGCACAGGGTGGAGGTCAGACCTCTTGCTGAATCGAGCGGCACAGCCTTCTCCCCAGACGGCGGGGCAGGGACTTCGGCCATATTTACCATCGACAGTTCATGGCTGTGAACATTCATGGAGTGTCTCCTGCGTGTGTGGTGCCAGCAGGACTGCTGGGGGCGGGGCAGGATGAAGGGGCATGTACAAGGTGAGAACTCCACACACCAGCGGTCCCCAACCGTTTTGGCCCAAGGGACTGGTTTCATGGAAGACAATTTTTCCATGCACAGTGAGGCAGGAGAGGAATATGCTTTGGGGATGATTCAGGCACATTACATTCAAGCTCACCTCCCGCTAAGCGGCCTGCTTCCTAACAGGCCCAGACAGGTACCAGTCTGTGGCGTGGAGGTTGGGGACCCCTGCCATGCACCATCAGGAACTACCTACCTGCCAAGAGGAGCAGTGGAGAGGGTGGAGACACACAGAGAGAACTCCGAATGGAGCCTGGGAGAGATGCTAAGGCAGTTATGATAGGAGTTTGGAGCTGGAGACGTTCACCCCCGGGCTGTGCGTTGGGGCGAAGAGTTTGAGTCGAGCACAGTTCAGCATGTCTTAAGCAAAGCGCTGTCTGCTGAGAGCCATGCTGTGTCTGGGAATCACAAGGAGGCTGGAGTCTAGTGGGAGAGACAGGTCCGTGGGCAGTGATTGTGGTTTGAACGGAATCGAAAGAGAGTGACACCAACCTGGCCTGGGTGGGTTATTAACGAGAAAAAGGCTTTCCAAACTAGTGATACTGAGATAGTACTTAAAGGGTGAATAGGCAGGAGCCTGGAATGGGGACATTTCAAGTAAAGTCACATATAGCGACAGCAAGACTCAGGAGGTGCAAAGCAGCTTTTGGGGTATTTAGGGGTGAGGCAGAAACTTACTGGAGGTGGGATAGAAAGTGGAGTGGGGCCGGCCACAGAGGACTCCGCATGTCAGGGTAAGGAGCCCCTCAAAAACTATATCCCAGTGAAATGCCCTTTCAAGAATGCATGGGTTAATTTCATTTAAGACTAAGTTTGTGTTCTTCAAATGGATTTGTTGTCTCTTATTTTTTAATTTTTAGGACCCAGCTATATTAACAATATGTGGTTTATTTTTAAACCGTAGCGTATAAAATTATTTCTTTGAAACCAAAGGTAGGTTTGCCAGAAGCAGATTGACGGCTGTCATTGGGAGCTATTTCCCACCCGAGTTCAGAGGCACAGCTGTCGTTTATCAGAACTAGATCCCAAATAGGAAGACTGGAAGAAAACTTACGAAGCCTGTCATCTCTCTGCTGTCCCTTGTAACTTACTTGCTTCTGCAGTGACCAGGATCTCCTTCCATGCAGTTATTCAAGCCATGCCCCTAGGATCAACCTTCCACCTGCCTCTCTACCACCTTCATAACCAATCACCAAATGCGGGCCGTCTTTCCCCTAAGTATTATTCAAACCCCTCTCCACAGACACTCCCAATGGCCCTAAGCCCCCATCGTCTCTTGTCAGGATTTCTGCAGTAACCTCCTGTTTTCCCATCTCTGTGCTTGCTGTCCTCCAACTAATACTCCACAAAGCAGTCAAAACCATAATTTTTCAATGCAGACCCCATGATGTCTTTCTGCTCCTTGCAGCCTTTTAGTGCCTCTTAGGATGGACATTGGAATCTGACTCAGCACACCAGGGCTTAGCAGCTTCTGGTTCTCTGGGCCCGTTTCCTCCCTACTTCCTACTCAAGCCACGCTTCTTTCTAGCCCTAACTTAGGTCCTGTTCCCTCTCACGTCTCAGCTAACCCTTACTTCCTCAGAGAGGCCTTCCCTGACCCCCAACTAGGAGCACCTGACTGTTGGCACCTTTCACCATTGTAATTAATAATGAATTGTGTGATCTGAGGTCTAGCGCTTGTTACTCACATAGCCCGAGCTTCGGGAGTCAGGGCCGACCTGCTTCGTTCAATAAGGTACCTGGGCCGTCTTTGTGTCCAGCACTGAGGCGCAATAAGACCAATAAATGTCTGTTTGAATGTGTGAATATTCACATCCCACATGTGCTTCTTTGCTTCCCAAACACCTCTCCTCACACACAAATGAAAAGATAAAACCTTCTATGTTGGGAACACTTGAATACCAATTCAAAGCCATTAATAGGTATAATTAACTGTCATTCTGTACTATCCTAACTATAATTGGTAATTGAATATTTAAAACCTGTTGTAGATGAGAGAACTTAAACAAGGGTGGCTAATAAGAAGTACCTTGATAGGTACATGCACTTTGGTAGGGTCCAGGGTTTGACGAGGAATGCAGTTTATTCTTCTTTTTAATATATTTTATTGATTATGCTATTACAGTTTTCCCATCTTCCCCCCCTCACTCCCTGCACACCCCTTCCCCCATACTCCCCCTCTT
>VMDR010019525.1:0-18276 GCA_007922815.1 Macrotus californicus | reverse complement strand
AAATGATGCTTCAATTGTTAAAAGGCAGTTTAAGCAAATTATCCACAAATATGATAATAAGTTACCAGAAGAAACTACTAAAAGAGCTGAAAAGGATTGCCCATGAGGAGAGAAGCACTTGAGGAGGGAGGGCCTGGTGACAGTTGAGGTGAAGAGCTGCTGTTTTTGTTACAAGATATATTATTTGTCTGCTTAAAATTTGTACATGTTATTTCAATTTAAAAACTAATTCAAAAATCTAACAAATGAATTAAATTATCTCTCATTGCTGGATCAAAGAATTCTTGTCAGTGAGTGTGGCTTGTATTAAATGTGCTAGCCAGCATAAAAATAATCTGCTTCATGAAGTCAACGAAACAAATTTAAAATGTGAAAATACCTTCAAAGTCTTCTACCATTCAAAAGCTACTTAAAACAATTTTCTTTTCTTCAGAATGTATGAATTTATACAAAATTAGTGTATCTGCTTTAAAAAAAAAGTCTTCAGTATCATTATGACCTATTTTTGCCGGAAAGGGTAACTTGAATCCTGGAAATAAAGTAGCACAAGGCTTTTAGTCTTACCTTTTTTCTCACTACAATAACTATAGATGAAAACCGTATTTACTTCAATTTCACCGATGTCCTCAGTCATTCAATTAAATAAAACTGAAAAGTTCAAGACAGATAAGAACAGCTTCTCCATGAGATGCCTCTACTTGATAATGTCTGACTGACTCAATTCTTTTTCAATCATAACTATTTTGTATATTTTTGAGACTGCCTACGTTTCTCTTCCTTATCTACCTTTACTAAATAGCCCTCTGCCATTTTTATTTGTATTTAAATGTCGTAATTATAAATTACAGAAACATTACATTCTTTCCAATTTTAGAAGATAAATTTTACATCCATTATATATTCACATATATAATATATTCTACTTATTTGTAGAGAGGAAATTCAAGAAAACTGCTGCATAAAGAATGTATTACTTTCACCTACTTTTACTTTCATCTTTATAGTTTATAGACATAATGGCGGAACTAAAATGAGTTTTTCCTGTGCGTTGTAGGACAGACACGTGGACGGACACCACAGCACAGGTATTTGAACACAGAACAGTGTATGGAGACCAGGTCCAAAAAATGAGGGGATCAGAGAGATCGAGAACAGCTGTGACGGGGACAATAATGTACATTCACCAAAGAGTTTCGTCCCCTCTCCCCAGACTGTAGGAGGACTACACTTCTCAGCTACCTTTGTCTCTAGTTGGGGACTGGTAAGTAGGTCCCTTACAGCATCATGGAGGAGAAGTTCCCAAACGCCATCAGTGATCGCACTGGACTTGTGACAGGTACAGGGATGGAGGGATCGAGCAAAAAAGAGAAAAGATTCATGGACACGGACAACAGTGTAGTGACTGAGGGGGCAAGAGTAGGGGATGGAGATGGAATAGGGTGTAAGGGGACTAAATGATAAAGGAAAAAAATACAACAAAAATAAATTTTTTAAAAAAAGACACTCAAAGTAGAAAAAGAAAAGCAGCAAATGAATCCTATGACAATGGAGAAATTAATGCAGTACATATTCAAACTTCGGACTATAGACTCTAACGTAAGGGATATTGTTTCTTAATGAAGAGCTATTGATGTCATATATCTCCATTCAATTAAAAAGCAGATCATTTTAATTGTGGGAGAATAAAATGACAGCATATGTCTTGGCATGAAACTAGAACAGTGGAAGAATTTGTTTCATACACCCTCCCACAATGTTTAAATGGGATGCAAACTAAGGTGTAATGTTAGAAAGAGAGCAGCCTCTAAACCTAACTTTACCACCTATTTCTCTGTGAGCAAGTTTTTTAAACTCTCTAAACTTCAGTTTCAGGAAACCACCAGCTCATAGCGTTTTGTGAAGATAAAATGGAACCATCTGCACCAAAAATGCCCAATGCCTGGGTTTGAAAACTGGCAAGTTGCTTAATTTCCCTGATGCTTAGGTTCCTACGATGACAGTGACTGAATTTTTCTGATAAGGTTGTTATGAAGACTACATGAAAGAGTCTATATGTCTACACAACATATCACTGTGTCTATGACATAAGTGTTCAAAAAGTGCTTAAAGATGAGGCAGATACCCACATGATTATCTCAACCCCTCCACGACCACGTGAGTACTATTATAAGTACAATCATGGATACACGGAAGGGGTTCCTACTGCAGCCATTAGGCCATTTATAGTATGTTCATGAAAAGCTGCAGTTTATTGTGCTAATCAAACTGAGGACATTTTCATCTTGAAAGAAGCTTCCTTTCTCCAACCAAAATGATGTATTATATCAGTGAAGATTATCTATTAGTAAAGTCTACAGGGGAATGGAACACAAAGAAAGTTGAACCTAAAATGTGATTAAGTTTCCTTCCCCCAGATCCTTCCATTTATCAAAGGAAGATTAAAGGAATGAGTAACCCAAGGAACTTTAAGAACTAACTTAATGAAATGGTGAGAATTTTTAAAGGATTTTTTTAATTTATTTATTTTTAGAAAGAGGGGAAGGGAGAGAGAAAGAGACGGAGAAAAACACTGATGTAAGAAAGAGCAGTTAGTTGCCTCTCCTAAGTGCCCTAACCAAATCTGCGACCCAGCATACTCCCTGACCAGGAATCCAGCCAGCGACTCTGCCCTGCAGGACGACACCCACCCAACTGAGCCACACTGGTCAGGGCAAAAATGGTGAGGATTTTCACTTTTGATTTCTATTTCTCTCCCTCCCTCCCATCTCCAGTGAACATATCTGCTAGCCTCACAATCTTCTACTAGAAACTCTCATTCACTAAGTAACAGGGGACTTGGACCCAGGCAAGCCACTCATAGAAAGGACAGCTCTATGTCCACATATAAACTCCCGGAAAAAAAGTCACACAGCTGGGCTCAAGTCCCACGTCCCTCACCTGAGATCACAGAGGTCAGATAGGATGAATGGCAGCCCCTTAAAAACCACATGGAGTGGGGGAGAGTACTGGCCCAGGGAAGAATATGTTCTACAAGGAAAATTATGGACCAATAGGCGCTAAAAGATTAACAAATGAAAGAGAAAGAGATGTGCACTACAATTACAAGCTAAAGCCTTAAATAACTATAACAGGATTTAGTGATGTAATTTATATAGATATAAATTATATAGATAAATATCATACATTAAAGGGAAATTCTTTGAGTTAGCAAGTTAACTTTTATAGATGCCTTATACTTTAGCTTCCTAAGGAACTCTTTATCTAGTATCCTTTAAACACTTTGTTTCAGGAATTATGTATAAAATCTGCTCTAGATTAGGGAAAAATCACATCTTACCTTAATGATTATGAAGGAGGGAAAATCAGGTAATAGTTGATGAGTGACAGATGATGTTTCCCTAAAATATTTCCTTCTGCATCAATTTAGTTCTGATAGAGCAGAGTGGAAAACATATGCCAGGGAATTACTGCTCTATCAGCAAAATTCTATTAATGAAGATCATTAGAAATGCACTCATCTCCGTTTCTTAAACATACTTACTCCTCCCCTCCACACTCAACATCTCTTTCATATTTTCCTTCTGTTTATTTTTCTAGACTACAGTTGTAATTTCTTTGGCCTTCTCTTCCAGCTTACCAATTCTCCCTTTATCTGTTTATAATTTCTGGTTAAACGATCAGATTTTTTTTCCTTTCACTTGTATTTTTCTTGTACAGACATTCCACTCTGTTCAACTCGGCTTTTCTCCTGCTTGAACTCTCAAGTTCTCTTTTTAAAACATAAGGCTACTTTTTTTGTATTCTCTATACGATAGTTCTAAAATCTGAAGTCTCAATGAGTCTGCATCTGCCGTTCTTTGTTCCTGTGTGGAGAGACTATCTTTTTTTTTGGACTTCTATCTGTGGTACTATTCTGAGACCTGCGCAGGAGTGACTGCAGAGAATCTGTTTCCTTCTGACAGTTCTCTAGGTGTGCTACCAACCCAGGTGCATTTGAAATTAAATTATCTACCTAAAAATCGTCAGACCACATTACTAGCACATATTTAAATCATAATTTGAAATTAAATTATCTACCTAAAAATCGTCAGACCACATTACTAGCACATATTTAAATCATAATTTGAAATTAAATTATCTACCTAAAAATCGTCAGACCACATTACTAGCACATATTTAAATCATAATGCTGTGTAAGGGTCATCCTGTGACAAAAATCTCAGAGGAAACTTTTCCTTTTTCTCCACCAGCAGAGAGTGAAGACAGGAAATTCTCTGTCCTGCCACCTCTACATCTCACACTGTGAACGTGGTCCATGGAGTCCCAGCTTTAAGTAAGTAGATTCTCTACCTAAAGTGAGCCTTGGACTTTATCTCCTATCCCCAGTATCTCATGATGTCATCAAAGCAGAATCTCAATGTCACCAGGATCTGGCAAATACCTACAGAGAGACTTTGACATTCACTTACCTCCCAGGGTTCTGAGCTTCACATTTCAGGACTCCAGACCCCTAACCTGCATGCCAGATCATTATACACTTAAAATACACATGCACACACCATTTATTTCAGGGTATCTCATCTATCATTCTTCCATTACTACCAGACAACAAAATCTTATTCTGTACTTAGTCTGGACACCTCCCTCTGCTTTCCCCACTTTAAATTCATTTAGACAGCAAGTATAATATTTCAGATAATCTAAGAAATTTCTAACCCATCCTCCTCTGCTAATTTGGGCCTTCACCATTTCCTAGACAGGCTGTTAAAGCCTCCTAGCCTAGTCTCAGGGACTTAATCTTTTCATCATACTAAAATTTGGAGGCAGTGAGAAGAAAGACAAAAGTCCCAAACTGTCCTTTGTTTTCAGATCCATCCTAGCAGATTCTAGTTTGTCCTTGGTCTCTCCTATTTCATGTTCATCTTCTCTTCCTGACAGTCTGCTTGCTCTATAGACTTCAGGATGCAGCACCAAACACAGAACCAAAAATTTTTTGTAGACTGTTTAGCCTCTCTAATTGTATACATCATAGGTATAATGCCTACAGTACATTCTTTATTACATTTTCTAGAGGTATGTAGCTCTGATCACACCCTGAATGATGAAGCAGTAACTAGGGATGTCTCGTGTTTAAAGAACTGCAGTGTAATCCAGAAAAGGGTTGTAGCTTAGTTTAGGCAACCAACCAACATCCCCTAGAGATGGACAAAATGGCACTGCAATAAACAGTAACATTTTTTTAAGATTTTTTTCAGTATGTCTCTGAAACAGATTCTTAGAAGTGGACTATGGGTCAAGAGTAAATAATATTTCTAACAATTCTATTCCCTCCTTAAAGTTTACTATTTTTGGAGACCATGAAAGCAGCTGTAATAGTAAAATTTATACATGATTGTGCAATAATAAAATTTTCAGTTGGGCACTAAGCTAAAAACTACTTTTCTCAGTGGCCCTATGATTAAGTTCTGACCAATAGCATATGAGTAGTTTGACAGGTATAATTTCTAAGCAATCCTTTGAAGAGAAGAGAGTTCCTGTCCCCTTTCCCCGTCCACCGCTCCTGGTGGCTAGAATGTTTATGTGATGTTGGAAACAGAGACCACCTGGGACCACGATCTGAAAGTCGCATGTTAAACACAACAAAGAAACCAGACAGAAGAGCCCTGGCACTCTGACAACTGAGGAGCCACCACACCGGCCCTGGACTAACAATCTAGATATTTATGTGAGATGAATAAACTGACATCTTATTTACAGTCTTATTATGAGGTAAACCTAAATAATATATCTAACTGTTTTGTAATTGTCTAATTCATGAATGTATCTGCGTATTTACAACATCACTCCATAAATGAAATATAAGAGCTTTAATGCACATATTTTATAAACATGGCCTTAGACTACTCAAAAGTTTTCTTTACTTATACTTGACTATTTTCCATTTAGTTAAGATTCCTGGTGAGCTATGTAATGAACCCAACTTCCAATTATTTTTACAAAGAACTGCTAGCCTAGTATTTATAATATAATGTACATCTATCTATATGTATTACTCTATGAAACTTCACAATATGAACTCTTCTTAAAAACTCTAAATGTAAGAGTCTGTATTTTTAGTCCACTCTGTTTTAACTATTCCCAAATGTATGCTGGAAATTCAAGAAGAAAACATGTAAGAAAAAAGTCAGTTAAATAATCATTTATGGATACCAAAAGACTTTTTATTGCCACAACTTGGAAATCATCTGGCTACTCCGATCTTTGAAATTAAAGCACCTTCTTTTATCGTTCCATTGATTGTCAGCACAGACATGTCTTCTACAAGGGGCCTCAGATAACAGAACCAAAATGCTCCATTTCTTAAATTCAATATATCATTCCAAGCAAGTGGAAGTTTAGCATTTTCTTCACCGTGTGAATTAGATCTGGGAGATTAACAGACAGAGCTAGAGAAGAGGAGGCTGCGCGCAGGCAGCAACCAAAGAATCAGTGTCAGAACACTCAGAGCTCCCCTCCATTCCCCGCCAAAAAAAGAGCAGGAGCCAGAATATGGTCAGCTGCAAGACACTGATTCAAACCAGGAGCCAAGTCAAAGAAAACCATGGATTAAAAGCATGCTGAATTCCACCCTGACTGATGTGGTTCAGTGGATTGAACGCCAGCCTGCAAACCAAAGGGTTGTCAGTTCAATTCTCAGTGCACATGCCTGGGTTGCAGTCCAGGTCCCCCGTAGGGGGCGTGTGAGAGGCAACCACACATTGATGTTTCTCTCCCTCTCTTTCTTCCTCCCTTCCCCTCTGTCTAAAAATAAGTAAATAAAATCTTTTTAAAAAGCATGCTGAATTCTATATCAGAGCCAAAAAAAATAAATGGAGATAAGCAACTTCAGTTAATGCTTCAGAACTGACCTTAGTAAACAGTGGTTCTCATACTTTAGCATGAATCAAAATTACCAGGGCTACTGAGAGAGACAGCTGGGCCTTGCTCCCAGGGGTTCTAACTCAGTAGGTCTTGAAGGAACACAGACAATTTGCATTTCTAA
Source organism: Macrotus californicus (assembly GCA_007922815.1). NCBI lineage: Eukaryota > Metazoa > Chordata > Mammalia > Chiroptera > Phyllostomidae > Macrotus > Macrotus californicus. The sequence goes on along the minus strand of VMDR010019525.1, from coordinate 11,234 downwards.
TGAGCTCTCAGGAATCTTATACTTCTGGCCCTGGGATCAGTTTTGATAACCACCTAGAGAACATTCATACCAAGACTTTGGTGGCTAACTTTTTTTTCCTTTCCTCTGCAGAGAAGCTCTCTAGCTATGAAAAGACTAGTGTGTTTGTGGCCTTTTACCCACTGGGGGTCAGGAAAACATTCAGAGTTAGAGTCCTTGAAATAGCACATAATCAATCATGAAGAAACTTCTAAAAAAATTTCTGAACCACGATCCTCATCAGAGACTTTCAAAACCTCCTGCAGGGCCAAGCCTACAATAAATTTCTCAAGCTCATTTGCTTAGCTACAACCCTGTAACATTAAACCTTTCCCTTACAGATCCTGATTTCAAAATTTCAGCAAAGTGAACATTACTTTTCCAAAAGTTTCCTATGTGGTCTCCATTTATTAAATACTGGGGGGGGAAAAATCTGCATTTATTGATTAGCTATAACAGCTGATTGAATTTACAAATATAACACCTATAAGGGTATCTAAATTATTAGAAATTAAATAGTTATTCAGGATATGAGGTCTGCCCAGAAGGTACCCAGCCATGTGATATGAAAAATAAAGACACTGTACACAGGACATGGTGCCGCAGTCCCCTTCAAAGTAGGCACTTTGAGACCTCACATAGTTTTCCTAATCACCAACAGCTGTTCCATCATATTTTCCTGAATCTCATCAACAGTCTGAAATTTCTCCCCTTTCAAAGGTGATTTTAGTTTTGGGAAAAGCCAGAAGTTGTCAAATCTGGGCTGTAGGGGAGGTGAGTCACCTGCATGATTTGATGTTTGGCCAAAAAACTCCGTATGAGCTGTGATGCAAGAGCAGGCATGTTGTCATGATGAAGCTGCCAATCACTAGTTCTTCATAGTTACAGCCTCCTGAATATCCTAATAGTTTCCACAGAGGAATGTTCGAGCTTAACACAAAATTTGATGCAGATTCGTTATTCTACTTGCTCAGTCATTTTGAATGCGACAGCCACACGGTACACATGCTCACTCAATCGCCTCTACCACCCCCACTGACTAGTACAGTGAAGTCATCATTGTTCACACATGTGCCTCCCAGTCCACTCTTCCTGGCTGACAGGTCACACAGCAATGTGGTGCAAATTGTTCTCGTCATATTAACAATGGCTGGACTTTTTCTAGACAGACCTTGTATACCATCAGTGATTTCCTATTCACCTCAAGATTTTAAATTCTTACATTAATTATTTATCCCATAATAGGATATAGATCACAACAGAGTTCCTAAAAAACAGACAGATTCAATTTAAAATATGTGTAACTTAAGAGCAAGTGGAAGTCTGGTGTCTAACGGAAGTGTAAAATGGCACAATCGTTTTGAAAAACTCTCTTTGGCAAGTTCTTTAAAGCTAAATCTACCTCTTCGTGACATACCAATTACATTCCTGGATGCTTATTACCCAAAGGAAATAAAAACATGTTCGCAAAAACATGTACAAGAATGTCCCTAGCAACCTTCCAAAAATAGGCAAAAACTGACAAATTGTGATCTGTTCATACAATGGAATACTACTCTTCAATGAAAAAGGAAGAAATTACTGATTTAAGCACCAATACAAACGAATCTCAAAAACATTAGGTTGAGCAAAAGAAGCCAAACACAAAAGAACATACATGAGTAGGGACCCAAACAAAACCGGAATTCATTTATAAAAAATTGTGTGTTTATTCTTACATGTTTAAACTTCTTTCATTCTTCAAAGCACTCTCCATTTGATGCAATACACCTATCGAGACATTTTTTTTTCCATTGCTCAAAACAATTGTGAACTTGTTGATTTTGATGCCTTTTAGTGCTTTTGCTGTTTTTCATTTCACCTCTCCCACATCAGTAAAATGCTTCCCTTTGAGGACTTTTTTCACCCAGGGAAAGACAAAAAAAAATTCTCTCAGGGAGAGATCAGGTAAATGGGGAGGGTGGGGCACAGGGGTCATGCCGATTTTGGTAAAAAACTGCTGAATACTCAGTGTGTTGTGTGAAGGTACACTTGTAAATCACCCATCATGCAATAGGCAAACACACTGAGTCTTCAAAAAAAATTCACTGAAGCTGAGCGCAGCCTCTCACAACAACACCAGCTGGTGCAACTGATGCAGATGGGTTCCTAGAACACTCACCTAGAGGGAAGCCTGTACTACAAGGGACGCACCCTCCAGAAGATAATTCCAGTTTTGTTGGGTCCACCCTTGTATGGTACTGTGTGACTCCATTTACATGAAGCCCAAAAATGTGCAACTAATCTATGGTAACAGCATCAGAAAGTGGCTAAGTTAAGGATAGGGAGAATGAACTGGCAGAGAAGGTGAATAGATTCATCATTCCTGGAGTTATGAAAATGTCCCATGTCTTGTTTTACAGTGTTTACATGGATATATAAAACTGTAAAAACCTATCAAACTGAACTTAATATCTATGCATTTTATTGTATGCACATCACATTGCAGTAAAACAATGTTTTGGCACATGTAGGCGCAGTCAGGAGGGAGGCTGCTGCAGGCCTCACGTGTGACTATGAACTGTGTTCTAGAGCTGGACCACCAGTTGGCCCAATGTAAAGCCTTGCAGAGTTACTGGGATTCCCAGAAGGCTGCAGAGTAGCTGGAAGCTCTGTCCACTTGCTCCAAGCGCCTGACCAGCCTTGCAGCTAAACCACAGAGCAAACAACTTGAAAATTCAGCTGAGTGTGACAGAGGGTGTGAGTGCATGCGCAGATGAGTGTGTGGATGTGCATGCAAGTGTGCAAGTGCTTGCCCACCTGAGAGAGCAGTCTGGGGCAGGTGGCCCAGGCTCTTCTGGCAGAGCCACTGCCACCACCCAGCCCACAGCATCTGGCTGTGCAGATCTGGAACAGGACTCCATTTGAGAAAATGACAATATCCCCCCTGGGAAGAAGGCACTGGAGTGGCTGCGCCTCAGTGCCTGGACTTGCCTCTGTGCCCTCTGCCCTGGGCAGGGCTGTACACCACACCACTGCCAGGCGCCAGGGTCGGGAGCCTGCACTACTTGCCAGGAGGTGAGCTGTCACCTCCATGTCACCCCAGGAAGAGGGCCCCGGCACCTCTGGAACCGCAAATGGGACAGAGTCTGACTGAGAAGGATGTGGTTTGGTGGAGGAGCCAGGAGCACTGGGGCTGGAGAGAGGTGTCCAAGGTGATGCTGGCTACAGAGACCACAGCGGGAGCGCAGGGTTTCTAGAAGGTCAGGCTGAGACTCACTGGAGGGAACGGGAGGAAGGCCTCACCACCGTCCTGTTATAGTTTTGATGCTGGACTCTTCCTTTCACTCCTTCACCCAATCAGGACGACATGAGACTTGAAAGAAGATGATGCATGCAGGATATAATCTATTGATTTGGGAGAAGCAGTGTGAGAGAGAAGTGTGGGCAGGTGGCCTCCTGCATGTGCCCCAACTGGGGATCCAACCCACACCTAGAAGCCCTCTCAAGGCAGAGGCAGCCATGGTAGGGGTTGAGCCCCTTAGACAGAGAGGGAAAAGCTCCCACCAATGAATGGGCTGATAAAAATCAGGACTCAAATACAACACGAAAGTCCACAAACCCACATAAGAGATAGTCCTAGAGCATCTGGATGGAGAACAAGGAGTCTGCATTGTGGGGGCTCTCTGCTCTGGTGGGGAGACAAAACGGCTAGAGATAAACCCGCCATCTCTTTTTATTTTCCCTTAAAGGAGCAAAGCACAGGCTTTGTGCTTGCAGCCACGACCATGGGCCCCAGCGAGGGGAGGGTGGCACCTATGGAGTTGCACAAGGAGAGTCTCGAATGGGAGGCACTGGAGAGTTTTGCAGGAACAGCTGTGGGATTTTCAAGGCCTGAATATGCCTGGGCTCCACAGCAGCCATCTTTCTTGAGAAGAGCTAGCACCTTCCAGGGTAAAATCAATTACCTTACCCTGTGGGATATCGCTCTCCCCAACCTCTGGAAATGTCTTTGCCACAAACACTGAAATCCCATTTGTTCCACTCAGCAACCTTTCCTGTTCTTTTTTCAGTTTTGCTCTGCCTTAGTGTTCATTTTGTTAGGCTTTTTTTTTCGTTCTTTCTTTTATTCCATCTTACATCTTAACCCTTGCGGAGGAGACAGCAACATAAACAGACTCAGGGGCTGTCAGAGCCTAGGTAGGGCACAGCCAGTCTACACATTATCCTGGGAAACAGACTGGTGTATCCCCCTCACAGGAGAGCCACATAAACACCCTCCCAGTGGCCAGCAAATTCAAAATCTGGGCTCTGGAAGCCTAACTAGGGGCTCTATCCTGCTGAGTACAGGGAAATAAACCCAAACAGACTCAGACTAGTGGCTTGGGGGAGGGGGAACACACCCACCATCTTCCATGAAGTCTGAAAGGCACCTGCCACAGGAAATCCAGGAATAACAGCCTCCTGTTTCTGCCAGAACCCCTTCCAGAAATAGCTGGGTCTGAGACTAGTCTCAGATTGACAGCAGGCCAGCAGCAGAGACAGGCAGAGGCAGATCCTGTTGGTAACTTGGGACATTTGCTGACATACCTCTGGTCCCAGTGCTGATAAAGCCAGCTGTGCAGAGCAGGTTGGCCCACTCTGGGAGCAACAAAGCCTGGAGGAATCAGCCACAAACTGTGGATTGCCTCTGGCTTTGCAAAGGCTGCCAAGGGCTAGACGTGGACAGCATCTGACACCGGCTTACACCACACTCTGACATCAAGTGCTATTCAAAGGGAGAGACCAGGAGGCAAGATCTACACTGAGCTGACACAAATCCGGTTCGTTCTTTTTCTCATTGTCTTAGCTATTTTTCTTTCTCGTGGCCTTTTTTAAATCTTTTTATCTATTTTTTTCTTTCACTTTTGGTGTTCTAATTTTTCTTTTATATCTCTTATTCTACTCTTATATTTGATACTCCCTTTCTTCTCTCCTTTATTATTTTTGTCACTTTCTCTGTGTTCCTTTTCTTTGTTTCCCTCTTTCAAGTCATTACAAGTAGTAGCTCTCTTCCCCTCCTCCTTGCATAATCACTTTCCTTTGGTTGCCTCATACTCTTTTTCCTTTTCCCCTTTCTCTGCTATTATACTGCACTTACCACTATTATTGCTCTTTGCTTTTTTTATGGTTCATATTGCTGTGATGGTCAGATGAGTTTGTTTGTTTTGATGTTGTTGTGTATTGTTTTGCTTTGTCCTGCGAACACCTACACAACAACATACAACATGTAGTATATTCTGTGGGTTGACCTTCGTAGCCAATCAGAAGGAAGGGAGTTTCCACCAACGAATAGGACAATAATAATCAGGACCGAAATACAACAGGAGAGTCCACATAACCCACACAGAGGACATTCCTAGAGCATCCAGATCAGGAAATAAAGGAGTCTGCATCACTGGGTCCCACAGGATTACGCGAGGCCACTCCACAAGACAGACAGCCAAAGCAAATCAGTCAATTACAAAGAAACAAACACAAAGTGACAACTAAAATGAGAAGACAAAGAAACAAGCCCCAAACGAAAGAAAAGTAGGAATCTCCAGAAAAAGAGCTAAGTAAAATCAAGGCAAGCAATTTATCAGACATAGAGTTTAAACAAATGGTTAGAATGATGCACAAGGAACCTAGTGGGACCTATATCAGAATAAAAAAGGACATGAAACCTTGAGTAAGAGCCAGCTGGAAATGAAGAATGCACTATCTGAAGTGAAGAACACACAAGAAAAAATTAAAAGTAAGCTAGACAAAGCAAAAGATCGAAGCAGCAAGTTGAAAGACAGGTAGAAAAAAACATACAGAGCAACAAAATGAGAAAAGTCTAAAAAATGACAAGGATAGTTTAAGGGAGCTTGGGGACATGAAATGTAACAATATTAGCACTACAGAAATACCAGAAGGAGAGAAGGAGGAGCAAAGGCTAGAATACCTGTTTGCAAACATAATGACAGAAAACTTCCCTAACTTGGTGAGGGGAAATGTCTCACAAGTTCAGGAAGCACACAGAGTCCCAATCAAGATGACCCCAAAGAGACCCACTTCAAGACACATTACAATCAAAATGGCAAAATTTAAAGACAAAGAGAGAATCTTAAAGGCAGCAAGAGAGAAACAGCTAGTAACATACAAGGGAGCTCCCATAAGGCTATCAGCTGATTTCTCAACAGAAACAAGACAAGCCAAAAAGGCACTGGCACAAAATATTCCAAGTAGTGAAAAGCAAGGACCTGCAACCAAAACTACTCTCTCCAGCATGGCCCTCACGTAAAATGGAAGGGGAAATAAAGAGTTTCCCAGACAAAAGGAGGCTAAAAGAATACATCTCCACCAAGCCAGCAATGCAAGAGATGGTAAAGGGACTAGAAGAAGAAAGGAAGAGGAGGAGGAGAAGAAGAAGAGAGAGAAGAACACTGGTACAAAGGGAAAAAATAGCAATGATAAGTACCTATCAATAATTACCTTAATGTAAATGGATTCAGTACTCCGATCAAAAGACACAGGGTAGCTGAATGGACAAGAAAACACACCCACATATATGCTGCCTACAAGAGACCCACTGCAGAACAAAAGATTCACACAGGCTGAAAGTGAAGGGATGGAAAATAATATTCCATGCAAATGGCCATGGAAAAAAAAACTGGGGAAGCAATACTTACATCAGACAAAATAGACTCCAAAAGAAAGGCCATAAGAAGAGACAAAGAAAGTCACTAGATAAAACTTAAGGGAATAGTCCAATAAGAGAATATAACTTTTGTAAACATATATGCACCCAATATAGGTACACCTAAATATATAAAAAAAAATTGGAGGAATTTAAAAATGAGATAGACAACAACACAGTCATTGTAGGGGATTTTAACACCTCGCTGTCAACAATGGATAGATCTTCCAAACAAAGAATCAACAAGAATATTGTGGCATTGAATGACATTGTATATCAAATGGACTTATTTGACATTTACAGGATATTTCACCCCACAAAAGCAAAAGATATATTTTTCTTAAATGCACATGGATCATTTTCAAAGATAGACCACATAGTAGGACACAAAACAAGCCTCACAAATTCAAGAGAATTGAACTCATATCAAGCATCTTCTCTGATCACAATGGCTTGAAACTAGAAACCAATCTCAAGGTAAAAACTTAAAAACATTAAAAAAATGGAGAATGAATAACAGGCTATTAAATAATGAATGGGTAAACAATGAGATCAAGGAAGAAATCAAAAAGTATCTGGAAACAAAAAAAAAAAGTGAACATACATCAACCCAAAACCCTTGGGACACAGTGAAGGCAGTCCTGAGAAGGGAGTTCATAGCAATACAGGCCTGCCTAAAGAAGACAGAAAAATCTCAAATACACAACCTACCCCTACATCTACAAGAACTACAGGAACAACAACAAACAAAGCCCAGAGCGAGTAGAAGGAAGAAAATAATCAAGATCAGAGCAGAATTAAGTAACATACAGACTAAAAAACAATTCAAAGGATCAATGAATCCAGGAGTTAGTTCTTGAAAAAATAAACAAAATTGACAAACCTTTTACTAGACTCATCAAGAAATAAACAGAGAGAACCCAAATAAATGAAATCAGAATTGAACGAGAAGTTACAACCGATACCACAGAAATATAAAGGATTGTAAGAAATTACTACCAACAACTATATGCCAAGAAATTGGACGACCTGGACAAAATGGACAAATTTCTAGAAATATACAATCTTCCAAAACTGAGTCAGGAAGAAGTAGAAAGCCTCAATAGACCAATAACTACTAGTGAAACTGAAGCAGTAATCACAAAACTCTGTCACACAAAAGCCCTGGACCAATGGCTTCCCAGGTGAATTTTACCAAACATTTGAAGAACTAACTTCTATCCTTCCCAAGGTAATCCAAATAAATTCAAGAAGAGGAAAGACTCCCACACTCTTTTTATGAGGCCAATATTATCCTAATTCTAAAACTATGTAAAGACACAACAAAGAAAGAAAACTACAGGCCAATATCTCTGAAGAACATAGATGCTAAAATCCTCAACAAAATAATCGCAATTCAGATCCAGCAATACATTAAAAAGATCATACACCATGATCAAGTGGGATTCACCCCAGGGATGCAAGGATGGTACAATATTCACAAATCAATAAACATAATACACCACATAAACAAAATAAAGGACAAAAATCACATGATCATATCAATAGATGCTGAGAAAGCATCTGATAAATTCCAGCACCTATTTATGATAAAAACACTCAGCAAGGGAGAACAGAGTGAACATACCTCAACATAATAAAGACCATATGCAAGAAATGAATGCCAACATCATAGTCAACAGATAAAAACTAAAAGCTTTCTCCTTAAGATCAGGGACAAGAAAAAGGTGTCTGCTTTCACCACTCTTACTCAACAAAGTGCTGGAAGTACTAGCACAGTGATCAGACAAGAAAAAGAAATGAAAAGGCATTCAAATTGTAAAGGAGGAAGTAAAACAGTCATTATTTGAGCATGACATGATAGTGTACATAGAAAACCCTACAGTCTCCACCAAACACTACCCCACCTAGTAAGTGAATTTGGCAAAGTAGCAGGATACACAATCAACACTCAGAAATCAATGGCATTTTTTTACACCAACAGTGAAATATGAGAAAGAGAAACTGGGGGAAAAAAATCCCAGTTACTGTAGCAACAAGAAAAATAAAGTACCTAAGAAATAAACTTAACCAAAGAGGTAAAAGACCTGTACTTGGAGAACTATAGAACACTAAAGAAAGAAATCAAGGAAGACACAAATAACTGGAAGCATATACCATGTTCATAGATTGGAAGAATTAACATCATTAAAATGTCCATACTACCCAAAGCAATCTATAGATTCAACACAATTCCTATTAAAAGACCAATGGCATTGTTCACAGATCTAGAACAAATATTTCAAAAATTTATATGGAACCAAAAAAGACCACAATAAGCATCAGCAATCTTGAGAAAGAAAAACAAAGTAGGAGGGACCACAATAACTAATATCAAACTATACTACAAGGCCACTGAAATCAAAACAGTCTGGTACTAGCAAAAGAACAGAAGCACAGATCAATGGAACAGAATAGAGAACCCAGAAACAAACATATGGTTAATTAATATTTGACAAAGGAAGCACGAGCATACAATGGAGTGAAAATAGCCTCTTCAACAAATGGTGTTGGGAGAACTAAACCGGCACATGCAAAAAAAAAAAACAAAGCTACACCACCAACTAACACCATACACCAGAATAAACTCAAAATGGATAAAAGTCAAATATAAATCGGACCATATATAAATTTAGAACCATAGAAGTCCTAAAGGAAAACCTAGGCAGTAAAATTTCAGATATCCTACTTTGCGATATTTTTTATGATATATCCTAGGACAAGGGAAATAAAGGAAAAATTAAGCAAATGCAACTACATCAAATTAAAAAGCTTCTGCATGGCTAAAGAACCATGATTAAAGTGAAAAGGGAACTGACTGTGTGGGAGAACATATTTGCCAGTGATGATCAAACAAGGGTATGATCTGCAAAATATATAAAGAACTCATCCAACTCAACATCATGAAACCAAACAATCTAATTAAAAAATGGGTAAAAAACCTGAATACACACTTATCCAAGGAAGACATACAGATGGCTCACAGACATATGAAAAGATGCTCAACATCACTAGCCATCAGAGATGCAAATTAATACCACAATGAGATATCACCCCACACGGGTCAGAAATGGCCACAATTAATAAATCAACAAACAAGTATTGTTGGTGGGAATGCAGACTAGTACAGCCACTGTGGAAAACAGTATGGAATTTCCTCAAAAAACTAAAAATGGAACGGCCTTTTGACCCAGCAATTCTGCTGCTTGGAATATACCCTAAGAATTCCAAATCACCAATTCAAATAAATGTAAGTACCACTATGTTCATAGCAGCACAATTTACAATAGCCAAGTGCTGGAAACAGCTTAAGTGCCCATCACTAATGAGTGGATTAAAAAACTGTGGTACATTCACACAATGGAAATGCAGCAGAAAGAAAGAAGGAACTCCTACTTTCTGTGACGTCATGGATGGAAATGGAGAGCATTATGCTAAGTGAAATAAGCCAGGTGGTGAAAGACAAATACCACCTATAAAAGGAATCTAATACAAAATAAACAAATAAGCAAAACAGAACCAGAGCCGTGGAAACAGGGACCAAACTGACAGTGCCAGAGGACAGGGGAGAGGGGAAGAATAGTGGAAAGAATGGATGGGGACTAGTCAAAGACTATGTATGAATGACCTATGGACATGGACAATGGTGTGGGACGGACTGTGTGAGTAGGGGTTGAGGGAGAGGGGGGGCTGGGCAGAGGAGGGAAAAGGAGAAAAAACTGGGACAACTAATAGAATAAACAAGAATTTTTTTAAAAAACGTTAAGCTTAACTATTCAAAGAAGCATTTGCCAACGCAATGTTTCCTGAATTCAAAATATACTTTCAACAGAACAAATCATCTGATCTTAAAATTTTGATCACAGCTGATCAATAAGCAGTCACAGATGAGTGTTTACAGAATCGTGATTTTTAAGCTAAAAGGAGCGTGACTGAACACCACGGTTTCCTTACACAGTCATCCCAATGTGGACCCGATGCCACAGCATTAGCGGCCCCCTCCACTGTCAGAAGTGCGCTAATTTAGATTACGACCTAACCAGACACATTAGCTGTAAGGGCATTTAATGTTATTCGGCATTAAGAGCTCATTAACTTTTTCACTCAACCCACATTTACTGAGCTCTACCACAGTCCCCATGCCCTCGAAAATGCCTGTTTTTTCCACAGTCAAAATGCAAATGGCTAGGTGGGTTTTCCCTACCCATAAAGTATGTACCTGAGAACAAACTAAATGTGGGAAAAAATGAGAAAGTTTTCTACGAGGTAAATATAAATCCAACTTACATAAAAAATAAATTTTTGAACTGTAAAAAACAAAAATATAAAGATATTCACAAATATAAAATAAAGAAAACCTTTACCTGCTGCCCTGTAAAGTATTTTAGGTTCAAAAAATATACAAGGATTTTTATCCTCTATGCATGACAAAAGAAGTCCCTTGGCCTGGAAAGGGCTTCTGGGTACAACCACCTGCAAAAACAGATTTTTTTAA